>APFE030694617.1:0-27223 GCA_000404065.3 Pinus taeda
TGATGATGCAGGATGGATTTCTCCTATGAAATTAAGTCCCCACTGCTGGAAAGGTGCATTTACTTCAACTGGCTTCAGGGGAAGAGGAAGCAACTTCCTTTTTCCTTGAAAAACTTGGCATTCCTGGCAGCTCATAACTGTCTTATATAAATCTGAAAGCAAAGTTGGCCAATAATATCATGCTCTCAACACTTTGTTTGCTGTTGTTTTCCAAAACAAATGACTGCCACAATTACCTCTATGAAAATAGTTCATTACCTGCTGAGCTTCATCCTCAACCAAACCATTAAGAAGAACTCCTCTCGAGTAGAATTTGCAGACTTTAGTTTTAGTGATCTACCTTTACTTCTTGACATTCCAGGAGGTGGTGAAAGATGTTGAAGAACATAAACTATATCAAAATACCAAGGCTATTTGAGAAAAAATTTTGATACTTGAATGAGTGAGCCACCATCTTCGTCATCTGACATTGTTGCAATGAGATTTATGTCTAGAGCATGCAAATTTGATTCAGCCATAAGTTTTGCCAAGCCTTGTCCTTTGATTAGTTTGGTAGGCTTAATCTCAAGATCATACAACAACATTGCTGCTATCCACTTACCTCTTCTTCCCTTTGGATCAGTTTTCATGAGAACATCCTTGATAGCTGCATTAGGAACATATGCTATGGTATGTGAATGTAGAATGTATAATTTTAAATCCTTCAATACTTTAATAAGAGACATAGCTTGTTTTTCAATGATATTGTAATGTAGGGCATCATCTATAATAGTCCTACTGAAAAAAACAATGGGTTGCTCCACCCGATCCCTCTTTTGCATAAACAATGTAGCCATAGTGTGCTCAGATGCAAATGAAAATATAATAAAATCATGAGTATAATCAGGACTGATTAAGACTGGGGCCGTGGTCAAAGCAAACTTTACCAAATTAAATGATTTCATGGCATCCTTTGTCCATTTCACAGTTCTGTCCTTTTTCAACATATTAGTTAATTCACGTAAATGCTCAGCCAAATTTGGTATAAATTGTTATACAACAAAATGACCTCCTCATCAACTTAGAGGTGAAAGACATGATGACTGAAGCAAAGACCACAATTCCAGGCCTTGATTCCACACTAACATTGGTTGAGCACTGAAAACTTGCTTTATAAAGCTTGTTATCAAGCCTAAGGGAGCATTAGTGACCCCATTGATTCATGTTATTAGTGAAGGGGCAGCGTTAGTGAAACTAAGGGAAGTTCAATGGGTCATGCTAACGAATTGACTCACAAATATCTAGATATTTATCCCTAAATTTGCTGAAGAAAAGCAAGGAAACATCCAAAATAAAGATATTTGGAGAATTTCTAATCTAAGAAAAGAAGGCAAATGGGAAAGCGCTAAAAAGCAGAGCAAGTTCATTGCCTTTTCCCTAGTGAACTCTAGGAGGAGCTTGGCAACCCTAACTCAATTGCTATATAAGCAAAGTGAGGGTTATTGTGAAAGAGGTCAAAGCATTTGAAAGGATAGCCCACTAAGATGTTGTGAATTGTCATACACTTGAAGAAGTGAGCTGAAGGAGAGAGAGAGAGAGAAGAAGAAGGGGCAAGGGAAGGCTGATACAATGGATGGTTGTAATCACTCTTCCATTATTAATACAGAACTGCAGTTGTATTCCCTACTCCATAGTGTAAGTAACATTTTTCATTGAGTTGTTCATTTCGATACATGTCTATATGAGTTGTTTAGTTGTATGAAAATAGATGTTCATTGTGCATTCTTATATTAGTTTTCAAGATTATATGCTGTGATTGTGTTTGCCTTTCCTTTGTGCAGGAATTGATTTGGAGCCGACTTTGAGGGAGTTCTTCTTGGCTGCATAGCGATCTCCAAACAAATCTAGAAGGAGACTTGAGGTAATCCTCTTTCCATACTTTGTTAACTTATATTTTATAGATGAACATGTGTATAACTTGGTAACTTATGCAAATAATCTTATAGTTTGTCGGAGGTCCTGGGAAGGCCTTTGAGGGTAGTTTTCATTCTCCATACACCGTGTATTTTACCCCTTCTTCTTCTTCTCTCTCTCTCTCTTTCAGCTCACTTCTTCAAGTGTATAACTGTTCACAACAACTTAGTGGGCTATCCTTTCAAATGCTCTAACCCTTTTCAAAATAACCCTCGCTTTGCTTATATACAATCAAGTTAGGGTTTCCAAGCTCCTCCTAGAGTTCACTAGGGAAAAAGCAATGAACTTTCTCCACTTTTCAGCTCTTTTGGTCTTTTTGCCAATGCAGCAAGATATTTGGTGGATTAGAAAAAGGATTGCTAAAGAATAGGGAGCTCTTAGAAGGAAGAAAGAACAGAGAAAACTTTGGGTAAATTGGGAACTAGATGTATAGTCCTCAGTGGAGTCGCCATTTCTGCAAAAAGCAATGAACTTGCTCTGCTTTTAGCTCTTTCCCATTTGCCTTCTTTTCTTAGATTAGCAATTCTCCAAATATCTTGGTTTTGGATGTTTCCTTGATTTTCTTGAGAAAATTTAGGGATACATATCTAGATATTTGTGAGTCAATTCGTTAGCTTGACCCATTGAACTTCCCTTAGTTTCACTAACGTTGCCCCTTCACTAATAACATGGGTTAGTGGGGTCAGTAACACTCCCTTAGGCTTGGTAAGAAGATTTATAAAGTAGGTTTTCAGTGTGCAACCAGTGTTAGTGTGGAATCAAGGCCTGCAATTGTGGTCTTTGCTTCAGTCATCATGTATTTCACCTCTGAGTTGATGAGGAGGTCATTTTGTTGTATAACATAAATTTGCTTAAGAAATTCATCTTACTATTGAAAGCCTGAATCTCCTTTTTGTTGTGTGGAAAGTCTTTTTGCTGGATTGCTTCCACCCATGAAGGATCAATGTGAATACCATCTTTAGAAATTATATGACCAAGGAGTTTACCCTTGTCCATGGTAAAAAGACTCTTTTTCAGGTTTAGAGAAATCTCGAACTTCCTACATTTCTGAAAGACAATCCTTAAGTGGTGCAAATGCTCATCATCAAAACCAGAAAATACCATCAAATCATCTAAATAGACTACCAAGAAAATATGCTTCTCATTAGCAAAAGCTATGTCGATCGCCCGCTGAAAAGTGGCTCCAGAATTCTTCAACCCGAATGGAATTTTGGCATTACTGAAAAGTTCCCTATGGTGTTGTGAAGGAAGTTTTGTCTTGGTCTCTTTCATGCACCAAGATCTGATTATAGCCTGAGTAGCCATCTAGTAGTGACATCCATGATGCTCGAACTACTCTTTGCAGAATATGGTCCCTCTTAGGAATGGGGTAATTATCCAGAAATCTATGCACAAACTTATTTCTCCAGTCTTCTTTTGTACCGGGAAGAAATTTGAAATCCAATCAGAAAATCTAATTGGAACAATGATGCCAGCTTTAAACAATCTATTTACCTCTTTCTCGATGGATGGAAGCAGCTTTGGATTGATTCTTAACAACTTTTGTCTAAAAGGTTTTTGATTCGGCTTGATAGGAATACTATGTTGAATGATGTTCTTGTCATACACATTTAAATCAGAATAATCCCATGCAAAAGCATCATAAAATTCAGAAAGCAACTTAACATACTTAGCCTTTTCTTCGGGAGAATGTTTTTGATAACTTTACAAGCTTGGGTTGGTCAGCTGTTCCAAGATTTACATTTTCAACTCCTTTGTCCATAGGAACTAAGGTCAGTTTTCTTGCCACATCGTCCTGATCAAAGAGCTCCTCTAAAGGTATGAGACCTCTAGGAATAATATTATCCTTTAGTTGTAAAACCTCCATTTGATTTACCTCAATATCTTGTTCATTGGAATCACAAACATCATCAATGAAAGCATTCTTAAACTTTCCTTCGTTCTGCAAAAAGGCATTAATTTCATTGTCATCCCAAAAAACTTGCCAATACCTCAAATTATCAGGAACAACAAGCCTATGTTTGACATGAATTTCGAATTTATTGCTAGAATTCATTGGAATTTTCAAATTGTTGGCTACAGTGGCTAGTGAATCTGCAATGATGTTTTAAGTTCGGGGTACCACTGTCAAGGTATATTCTAGAAACATCTTCAAAATATCCAGAACTACATTTCTGTAGGCTCTCATCTGTGGATGTTTTGCTTGATATTCTCCTTTTACTTGTTTAATCACTAGCTTTGAATTACCATAAACATAAATCCTTTTCACATCTAGTTTCTTCAAAATTTTAAGACTTGTAATCAAAGCCTCATACTCCACTTCATTATTAGAGCAATCAAAGGCTAACTTGTAGGAACATACTCTAATATTACTTGGGACCTTGGTAGGCTAGAAAGCAGGGCTTGGAATCCAAATTCCAATACAAACACCATCTTTACCCACACACCATCGAAGTCCATGCTTCAAAGGTTGGCTTCATCTTCTAGATGCTAGAACTTTGTTTATTTTTCAACCTTACCTTCACTGATTACTTCATTTTTCTGCTCTTCACTGCTCTTTTGCTGCTATGTAAGCTACTCATAAGAATTTTTTTTTTCTTTTTTCTTGATTAAGAACTACTTGAAATTCTCGGAAATTTCTGGTACATCATCTACTTCTACAAGCTAAATATCTACATCATTCAATCCACTACCAGAGTACAAAACAAAGGACTCTAAATCAATATGTACAACATTTATCGAATGATTCACAGGCTTCTCTTTACTAGTGATCATATACTTCATTTTCTTTTCCCAGTACAACTTCCCCAATTGACTAAAAGCAAGGATGGTAGCATAAGAGAAGTCAAGTTGTAAAGTTCCCTTGAGTTTAGCTCCCCACAATCTAGATAAGAGCATACCAAATCACGGTGGTATATCAACAACTACCACATCCATCAAGAAAATTTTGGCTGGGATTTGATCTAAAGAAACCACCAAATCTTTGGTGAGACCAATGCAACGAACTCTACCAGTGTAAAATGAGTACAAATAATGATATTTCTGGGTGATATCCAGTCCCAAATTTTCCATAATAGCTTTTGGCATCAAATTATGGGAAGCCCCAGAATCTAACATAACATTATGGAGAATAGACTCATGTAGTCTAAGACTCAGATAAAAGGGAGGGACTTCGCTATCTTTAAGCTGACCTTCTATGGCTAGACCAAAAATGAGTTCAGGATGATCATCCTCAACATTCACCATGTTTGACAAAGGATCTATTTGCAATATTCTAGATAAATGGTGTTTATAATTGCTATTCTTAACAAGCTCAGTCAAAGAAATGGACACTTTTAATTTAGCAATTCAACTTTATAGATTAAAGGAAGAAACTTTTTCTACCTCTTTGACACCATTGTCCTTCTTATCTGTTTGCTCTTTCATTGCACTATCTTTCACTGATTGTTCTTCTCATTTTCAACAACACTTGTTGATGGTACCTTATTGAGATTTGAATCACCAAGCTCTTTGCCTTTCTTCTGAATGTTTGAGGAATCACTCTTTGATTGCACATCCTTTCTTTTCTAAATGGGATTGACCAGTACATCTTTGCTCCTTAAAGAGTACTACCTCTACAGTGTAGTCAAAGCATTCATATAACCATTATGATATTCATCAGATTTAGCCTCCAAAACCACATCATTTGCTAAGATGTAATCCTCATCCCTTTGAATGTCTAGAAATTCTGCATATTCTTCATCTTCGGTCAGAAATATGGGCATACCATCAGCAGTGAAAAATTGATTTGTTTCAATTACCAGATCATCCTCATCTTCTTCTTCCATTCCTTGAACATAATTCCGCTGTAAGGCAATTTTGATCTGCTATTGTTGTGATGGTTTCTCTGGTACTTTTTGTTCTCTTTTCTTGATTTAGAATTGGGGCTACTGTTATCCTCTAAAATTGGATTCCAAATTTGAGGTTTAGGTCTATCTGTGATGGATAACCGGTCAACCATCCTCTCCACTATTCAAATTAGTGTATCCATTTTAATATCTGAAGTAGATTCTTCTTCTTTCATGGTCACTCTTTTCTCATATCTCATTCTTTCTCTCTTAGCGAACAAGTTTTCTTCTATGCTCACAACATTCTTTTGCATGTCTTCTAGTGTTGTAGGATCACGTTCCTGCAACTGATATACCATATTAGTATCGAAACCATCTGGAAACTTGAGAAAAACCAATCCCTCCAGCGATTTAATGTTTGCAGGAATAGCATTGTATATTGCATTAAACCTCACACAATAGTATGGCACACTCTCGCCAACATTTATTTTGATGTCCTCATACTCGAACAAAATCTGAAGTGTATTCTTCTTCACCTGCCATTGATCCAGGAACTTCCTATGGAGGATTGGTAAAGTGATGATAGAAGCTGCTAGTAAGGCTTTGAACCATTTATGAACTTCACCTCCAAATCTTTGTACAAACAATCTCATCGTCACATCTTCAATTTCTACTTCATGGAGGTCAAAGAAATCATTCATTTTATCTACATGTTGTTGAGTTATAATGGTTTGAGTGGCATCAAAGAAAGGTATTTTGGTTTGATAATTAGTTAGCATGGCACCAAGATTCTGAGGTGAAACAAGGGGTGCATACCGGGCAGCCATAACTCGAGGTAGGGGAGGTGGATTTAAAGCAAGGATTGGGGTACTTAGTATATTCAAAGGGGAGTTAACAATAGCTAGAGTAGTATGAACTATCTGTAAATATGAAAGCAGTGGGTAAGGAATTGTTTGAGTTGCAGTAGAAGTAAAGGAACTATTTCGAAAATTAAAAGATGGCCTATTTTTCACCCAATTGTCTACGTTTGAAGAAAGGTTCTACAATTGATCGAGAGCATGAATAAGATGTGACCCTGATTTACTTTGTGTAAAAAAGTATTCAATGGTGTATTCAAAAGATATAGAGGAATCAACAACTATTTGATCAATACAACTCAAAGATTTACTGCAAAATAGACTTTTCTCAAAATGAACATCAAACTCAACATCTTGAAGAGTGTCTAACCTTTCCACGTGTGAATGAACACAAGGAATGAAAACATCACTTGATTGTTCTTCTGCTACACTAAATTTCTCTGCAACTTTCTTAGATTTCTGCCCAATTTTGTGAGGATCACTGACAATGGTTGGAGGATTCAGATCTGGATTAGATCTGGTGTACTTTCCCCAAGCCAGTATGCTCAATTTTGAAATTTTATATATTGCTTTACAACTTTCCAACTCAACCAAGTAAATTCTAAAAATCATCATCCACAAGCTTAAGAATTCAAATCAAAGATACTAACGGGGTGATTAATCTTTCGTGTCCCTAGTATGGTCACCACTATGTTATCACTTGGATTGAACCTTAGGCTGAAGGAAGGCAATGCCAGGGTAACCACAAACCATGCTTAGGCAAGTAGCTAGCCCTACTAGGCTGGGAGAGGGCTCTCTCCATAAGGATCTCAGCCAAAATGATTGGATCAGGAAAAGGGTATTAGTCTAGGTATAGTAGCACAAGGTTTGATTTGATTTTTGAAGGGTTTTTTTTGGATAAGGAGGAGTTGGACAGTTAGGGCTAGGGAATTAGGTCAAAATTGCAGGGTGTTCAATGGGGAAAGGTAGGCATAAGGCTTAACACTCTAGGGCTTGATGAGTGAGATGTTTTAAGATTGGTGAGAAACTAGGAAGAGCATGTGATTACCATGGATCCTTCCTAAATTGTAGAAAACATATAATGGTGAATATTTCCCCAAAGCAGAGTAGTGATGTTATGAATTCTGCCTATCAACTTGAAAAAATTCACTTAGAAGCAATGAAATGATTAATGAAGTACAAAAAACATAATAACATATGATTACAAGAGAAGAAACTGAAATAAACTCCATACCACATGGATCCCAAAGAAATAGCTGCAATTTTTATTAATCTCCTGCTCAATTGCTACAAATGATGTACAATCAAGGCATAAGCATCGAGCCGAATCCAACCCTTTAAAATGAGAAACAAGAAGAAGATATAGGCTTTGTTTCAACCTCTTCCCATCCTCAAGGGTCGAATCCATAAGATGAGGAGCTGATCTAACCAACTCTGAACAAGAAACTAGAATATAGGCATCTTAACAACTTGCCTCTAAAAGTGAAAAAACTGATTCATTTAAGCTCAAATTGACTTTTAATATAATGAATCTACCCTCTACTACTAATTATCCATCATATTTACAATCAAAGTCATCATTTAAATCAGTAAAAAATCCTCCATGAGAGAAAATCCATGAACACAGTCAAAACATAGAAAAATAGCCATCCTGTGCAAAATTTTCCCTATGTGCAGCACCACTTGTCCAACGTGCAACGCCACTTTCAGGTCCTTTTTCGAGGACAACCTGTCATCCAAATTGAGCTCATGATAGCGCATTGGAAAGGTCTTCAAGTCATATTTCCAAAACACTTAAAATTTCTTCATTTGAAGCTCATTTGACCCCTCAAACGTGGATTCTCCCAAGACTACTTATCTGTGTCCAAAAATTGGCAGAAAGGTCATTTTTAGGGTGTTCTTTGACCTTTTGGTGGACCAGTTCTGCCCTAGAAACTTAGCAAATCCATAGGGTGCATATACTAATCACTCTGAATCCAAAAATTAAAGCCATTTTTCCATTGGGTGCCCCTAGGAAAAGCGCAACGCTAGTGGCGTTGCGGGTTGAGCCAGATTCTCTGTGTGCGCAATTTCCAAAATTTGCAAAAAGAAAAATCTCCTCCAAACCTTACCAAAATTGGTGAGAAGCACCACAATCAAGCATATTGATGAGCCAAGGAACTTAAACAAGCAACCTGAGCCTATCCTCTTATTTTTTTCCCTTTTGAGCCCGCCTTAGCCTAGCTTTCATCTTTTTGATCCTAATTTTGCAAATTTTTTTCAAGTCCTGTAATGGTAGGTCATGTGCCTAATCATCTATTTGTCCCTATTGGCCTTCTACAATAGCTTCTCTATGTGAAACTTGACTCTCTCAAGCCAAGTCTCTCTATCATCCTCAATTTCCTTATCAATAGGAGACAAAGTGATCGGTGCCTCCTTTTCACCTTGTCGTTTTACCTTGAGAAGTTCCAGCTCCATGAGGATCTGCTTGTCACTCAACTGCTTGTTCTCTTGTTCCAAATATGTGATGACATACTTGGCTCTCTGTTATAGCTCCAAATCTCACTCTTGAGATTTGTGATGCTACCCTCATGGCCTAGGGAAACCCATCCTTCCAGACCTGGTCCCAAATTGAAAAAAAAACAGTGTTTTTTCCCTATACGCGACATTGCCCTGAGCTAAACGCGTGTATACATGGGTTTGTGTATACCCAACCAACGTATATGTATAAAAACACTTAAAAAAAATAAATCTCCTTAATTTCGGGTGGAGATCATGGGTTTTACATGTTGATTACCTGTTAGTGCCTGTGGCCCAACTGTTCCCAACGAATTCCCAACTAAAAAACTACTTTGGGAGAAGTATAAAAAGGCTTCTATGGGAAGGCAAAAGGGAGGAGAGAAGAGAGAGAAAGATTGCTATGTTGAGATTTACCTGACCAGGTCTAAAGATCCTTGTGCCTCCTGCACTTCCCCCATCCTACAGGAAACCCTTGTTTCCTTGTGTGTTGTTGATGATTCATACTACTTGAGAGATCATGGAGTAAGTCATGGAAGGAGTTTGTTAAAGGCTTGAGACTGGATGAATCCAGGAGACGGTTCCACTTGGAGCCTGTGAAAGGATGACTCAGGTGAAATATTGTTCCTTTTCTGTACTTTCTTTGTCTATAATAAAAGAACACATGTCTTTGTTCCGATATAGATCTTCTTCATGTTATGATATTCATATTATGATTCATATGTGAACGGTTGTTTAATTGCATAACTAACTACCTTTCCTTATAATATGAAGTTGGTTTCTTTATGACGTTTAGTCCATATACTGTTGTACTTTCTTGAATTGTTTGTTTTGTAGGTCAAAGGAGCAAAGGAACTCCAAGAAGGGTTTGGACCGTGGAAGGCTCTTCTCAAACGTAGGACCTCAGGTACACCCCCTATCATAGAGTTTGCTTATAGTAGCATTATGATTGCATGGAATGTGTGTTTCTTTGCATAGATAACCTTCAGTCTGCTAGGGTATTCACCCAAGACCCTAGGGGAGTTTATCCCACAACACTCTCTCCAATTTGTCCATCAATGCTTGGACTTGAGCCTCCTTTTCCTGTATGCTGACGTCCTTTATTGTTTCTTCATCCTAAGCCTCTAAGTCAATTTTCTCCATGCCATAATGAGTATAATGCTACTCCGTCTCATCATGCTCTGTCAAATCAAAGTCTCTCTCTTCCTACTCATCATCAAAACTTTCCTCCGACATCTTTTCTTTCCCTTTGTGCAGTGGTTGCACATGTTCCTGCTATGTTGATGAAGAAGGAAAAGCCCCTTCCACATCTTATGGAGCTAACATTTTCCTATGAGTTGATGAAGAAGGCAAGGTCCCTTCCACATCCTGTGGAGAAAACACTTTCCTATCAGCTGCAAGCAATCTTCTTGTGCCCCTATGGTATGTCATGTAGGTCCCAAGAACCTCAGTAGCTCTAGTCTCTTTGGCCTTCTCATCCACTTCACCTGAGCATTGCTAGAAGGTCCTCTTTATTTTTGGGACACTGGTGGAGGAATTTGAGGACCCTTGAAGATGTCATGAGAAACAAATGTCTCCCAGGAGATGCCAAGGAGGCTAAGATGATGAAGCACAATCATCTTGATCAGGGAATAATGATAGAGACTACTCATCTACTAAGAGTATGGCTTTTTCTGCACAAAATGGGTCATCTTCTCAATATTCCTGAACAAGGAATAAGGGAGGTTTAACATCCTCGCCCTAGTAAAATGCATGAGAAGCCTAATGTGATAGGTGTACAGTCTGGAAAATCTTCCCTCACAAGTGAAATATTTTATGATGATTTTCATCATGGGGACATACTTGTCTTCAATAAATCTGAAAGGAAAAGGCATTTTCACTCATTTCCATACCGAGGTTTGATATAAGGCTCATAATAGTGTTCATCTAGGTCCTGTACCTAGTACCACTTCCCCCTACATTCGAAATCCTAGTTGCATCCGCAATAATGGAAGGTGAAACTATAAATGTCAACCCAACAAGAGTCACCTTGTTGTCCTGAAGACGGGCTACAAAAATCCTGGTGAGCTCAGGATGGTGTTAAACTCTCTCTACCTACTCACAAAAATCATAACACCCTAGATGTTTGAAACAAGTGAAAATCAACTGAGAGGCCTGCAATTCTATGAGGTTTGATGGTTCTTCCCTGATAATTCTACCTCCCTTATGTGGTTTTCTCTGATGTCGAGGTTTATCTGTCGAACTGTCATTGCTGGTGTTTTCCTCCTCCTCATAGTCTCTGTCTTCTTTATCCATGTTTGCAAAGTTTGAGGCTGTGCACTCCTAGAAGAGGTATGAAGGGAATGACTAAGAGTGATTTAGGAGTGGGGGAATGGGAAATGACCTTGCGAGGTATTTTGGTGGGCTAGAAAATGAAGGGGAGGGTATGAATCATGAAAATGGGGGAGAGGGGCTTTAGGTCCATTTTTGAAACATAACTTGTGGGATGAAGGATGAAGGGGTATATAACTTTATGGAGTGATATAGGGAAGGGGTTTAGGGTTTCAGTGATAGGTGGTGGGAAAAATAGAGGGGATTAGGGTTTCTAGAATGTAATTGAGGGAGAAATTAGAGTTTCACATTTGTCATGGTAATTTCCTTCAAACACTTCAAGTGCAACTTCAATGATGAGGTATAGTGAGGGCACTTACTTGTTTGAGAGATGAGAGGGTGATTTTGGAAGTTTTTATGAAGTTGGAGGCTTCTCTGGTCTTTGTTGCTCAACGTGAATGCATAGTGCAGTGTATTTTTGGACTTTTGAAACCTCCCTATGCACAGCGCTCAGCTTAGATGCACAGTGCCACCCCGTGAATGCGCAACGCCACCTCCACTACCTGAAACGCATAATGCCAACTTCTAGAAGCGCAACGCCACCTCCACTACCTGAAATGCATAGCGCCAACTTCTAGAAGCGCAACACAACTCCTCCTTGGACGAAAACTCACTCAACCTCTCCTCTTTTCTTCACTTTTTGACTCCTTTGCCAAATGAGAATGATGAATTTGAAAATGAAATGTGACACCTTATATAGGAGTATATTTTGATTTTTCAGTAGAGAAATCCACTTTCTAATGTTTCTTGACCTTTTTCAAATCTTTGTTTTGAATGCCTTTTCTTCTTTGTTCCTTTTTAGGTGAACGATGCTTAATTTGAACTGATTTTTGCAGTGTTTCTTTGTATTATAACAAGGAGAGATGCATAGGTGTAGCCAGGATCATTTTTTACATAAAGTGACTTAAAATTACATAAGAAATACAAATTAACTCAAAATACTCCATTTTCACCTCAAAAACATGTTTTTTGAGGTAAAAATTACATTAGTTAAAAAGATAATTATATAATGACTATGACTTACTAGCCATCAATATTGATTTATTTATCATCCTCATACCTTTGCTGCCTTTATTTACTCCTTTGAAATCATGCTCTTGACCTTGGAAATGAAACCCTAAGACCTAATGAAAACATGCCCTATGACCTAATGAAAACATGATTGCATTTTGACCATGAAACCATGACTCAAGACAACCTAAAGATGGGTCATCAAGTATACTTTATGAAGGAGAAAGTGGATTTTCTGAAGAGAAGACAACCATTAGTGGATCAGTTTGACATGGCCTAATGAACTGATGTAAAAATTTCAATATGGAAAATGAAAAGAGCAAATTTGATCCTTGATGGAAGTATGAAACTACTGACACTAACACAGGGCATAGAGGCTTCGAATTACCTTCCAGACGTAGATTATTACCCCCATGGAACTTAATGAAATTCAATTGTAGTCGAGTAAGGTAATTAAACCAAATCACTCCCCTATCATCATTGAGGAGGAATGTGAACCTTTTAGAGGAGGTACTATAGATCTTTAGGTGGTTGTTACACCTATAACAGCCGATACAGAGTAGATTGTTACATTTGTAAAAACCAACCCGCGAAGGACTGTTACTCCTATAACAACCAACTTGGGTAAGGCTGATACACTTATAACAATCGACTCTACTGCTAAAACTCATAATCCTTCATATCCTCAGAGATTAACTGAGCCTGGAATGGCCTCACAACCCGAATATAATTTTCTTACGGAGTTGCAAAATTTGAATGTAGAAATTCCTTTGCTGCAGTCTCTTAAAGAAGTACCTATTTATGCTAAAAAAATACGATATTTATCCATTAAGAAACCTGGGAGGAAGCCTAAAGACCCTGCTACTATACACATGATGGGGAAATTGTCCAAATTAATGTCTACTTAGCCTCAACCAAGTATAATGATCTAGGAAATCCTATGGTTACTGTCTAGATTAATGACTAGCACATAAGTAACACATTGATCGATCTTGGGGCTTCCATTAATGTGATGAAAAATGACCTCTTTACCACCTTGGGGCTACATAGGCTTAGACATACTCCTACTGTACTTGAATTAGTAGATAGGTCCCATGTCAAACCTACCTGAGGGGGTGTTAGAGGACATAGTAATCAAAATAACCTCCTGTAGGTATTTGGATGGCTTTCTTTCCTTAAAACCCAAATCCAACTTGGGGGGACATCCTTTGATCTTAAGGAGAACTTGGTTGGCCACTGCAGATGCATTTATAGGATGTAGATATGGATCTATGGTGATCTCGGATGGCCAGGATACAAAGAATATTAATATTTACCCCCCAAAACCAAAAGTGGATTTGCATAACCCTTGGTGGGATGAGTTTGAGCCCAAATCGGATCTTTCCCTACCACTCCTCACTTTGGGGAAAGCCCAGTACTTCAAGGATGAGATAGAAGATGATATCATTAATGGTTTTATTAGTAATTTGCTTTTTGTTGCTTCCATTGAAAATTAAAAGGAGGAAGAGGATGTAGAAGATATAGATTTTGAACAAATGAGAACCACTCTAAATACTGATAGCAGTCCAATTGAAATAGAACCAAGAAAGTTTCTAAATATTAACCCCAACTTGACTACTGAGAAAAACCAACTGTTGTTATAGATGTTACAAAAATACAAAAAGGAATTTGTGTGGGACTATATGGATATGAAAGGGATTCATAATAACCTGTGCACTCATTGTATTTATTTGAAAGATGGTTGTAAACTAGTTAGACAACTGCACCACCGCATGAACCCTACATTGAAGGAGGTAGTGAAGGAAGAATTACAAAAACTCCTGAGTGCTAACTTTATTTATCCCCTATCTGATAGTCAGTGGGTGTCTCCGCTTGTCATTATTCCTAAGAAGAATGGAAAGTGGAGAGGTTGTGTGGATTACAGAAAACTCAATAAGTCCACTCAAAAGGACCATTTTCCTTTACCATTTATAGGTCAAGTCCTTGACACCCTTTCTGGAAAAAAGTGTTTTTCATTTCTAGACAGATCTAGTGGCTATAACTAGATACAGATTGCCCCAGAGAAACAAGATAACGACCTTTACCTACCCTTGGGGAACTTTCACATACAGAGTAATCCCTTTTGGACTCTGCAATGCGCCAACAACCTTTCAAATCAATGCTACAATTTTTTTATGATTTGTTGAATGACTGCCTTGAAATCTTCATGGATAGTTTTACACCTTATGGTGATGCTTTTGAAACAACGTTAGCTAATTTAGAAAAAGTGTTGTAACGTTGTGTACAGACTAACGTTGCTTCGTGCACTAAAAAATGTCACATGATGATGACTAAAGGGATCGTGCTAGTTCACTACATTTTTGCTGACAGGATCAAGGTAGACCTTGCTAAAATAGAGGTAATTATGAAATTTCCAACTCCCAAGGCGCAAAAAGAGGTAGTAGTTTCTTGGGGCATGCAGGGTATTAAAAAATATTTATAGATTTTTTTTTTTCAAAAATTGCATCGCTATTATTTTCTTTGCTCATGAAGGATGTCAACATTTTGTGGACAAGAAAGTGTGAGCAGGCCTTTTTGAAGCTGAAATTTTGTTTATCAGCAGCTCCAGTTTTACGAGGACCTAATTGGGAACTATCACTTCACATAGCTACAAATGCATCTGATATTGTTGTAGGTGTTATTTTGGGCCAACTAGAGGACATGAAACCTTATGCTATTTACTACATAAACAAAAAATTGACTCCGGTTGAGCTCAATTACACAGTGACCGAGAAGGAATTCTTAGCAATAGTACACACCATCAATAAATTTCGACATTATATCATCGAGTATCAAGGATTTTTGCACAATGAACACTCTACAATTTGCTTTTTAATGAATAATCCAACTACCAATGGTAGAATTACATGCTGGTTATTGCTATTACAGGAATTGATATCACAATTGTCGATAAACCTAGAAAAGATAATGTAGTAGTTTATTTCCTTTCTAGGTTAACTATTAATGACAATTTCATTCCTACTAAGGATTCTTTCCCTAATGGATATCTCTTTACTATTTCTACTTACCTTGGTATGCAGATATAACCAATTATCTTGCTGCAGGGAAGTTTCCATAATATTTGTCCTTCAAGGAGAAGAGAAAAATCATACAATAGAGTGCTACCTATACCTGGATAGATGGGAATATCTATCACACTGGACCAGATTTCTAGATCAGACATTGTGTTAGGGAAGATGATATCCTTGATATCCTTAAGGCTTGTCACGAGGAACCTTGTGGAGGGAACTTCGCAGACAAACAGACAGGATACAAAGTCCTTTTGATATGGTATTGTTGGCCAATAATATTTCAGGATACCAAGAATTTCATGAAAGGATGTGATAGTTGCCAAAGAATGGGCCAACCACTACAATCAAATGAGTTGCCATTATAACCTCAAATCGTCTTAGAACCTTTTGAGAAACGGGCCTTGGATTTTGTGGGACAAGTTAATCCTTTATACAAACAAAAATATTACATCTTGGTCTGCATTGACTATGTCACAAAATGGGTTGAGGCAAAATCACTAACTAGAGCCACGGAACCAGCTGTTTCAGACTTCCTGTTTGAAGACATCTTTGTCTGTTTTAGTATACCCAAGGAGATAGTCACAGATAGAGGACTCCAGTTTACATCCAATATGATCCAGAAGTTGGTTGAAAAATACAAAATCCATCATAGAATCAGAACACCTTATCATCTACAAGAAAATGGCCAAGTGGAAAGCACCAACAAAGTCATTGAGGCATTCTTACCAAGACAGTGGCCAGTCACCGAGGGAATTGGGCCGATAAACTTCCAAAAGTGTTGTGGGCATACAAGAATATATGGAGGAATACCACAGGATTCTAACCATATGAACTTGTGTATGGTAAAAATCGCTTATTCCCTATTGAGTTCGAAATCAAGACATTGAGAACAACATTGTAGGTAAATTTGGATCTGGCTACAACACAAAAGAAAAGGTTGAACCAACTCAATGAATTGGAAGAGAAATAGCTAGCTTCTATCCATCAAATAAAGATTATCCAACAACAGAGAGCTAACTGGCATGACAGGTTCATGAAGAAGAAGAAGTTCCAAAAAGGAGATTGGGCTCTCTTATATGACTCAAGATTCAAGGACTTGAACTGTAAGCTCTGCACCAGATGGCTAGGTCCCTATGAGGTAGATGTAGTATTTGACAATGGGACTATAAATTTGGTTACCATTGACAGTGCAAGGACACCATTGCTTGCAAATGAGCACCATCTTCAGTTATATCATAAACCTGATTCAAGGGATTCATTTGTCAACATTGTCACGAATTTAGATGTCCAGATTATAGGAACAGGGGAAAACCCCCTTATGCTGCCAAAATTCTAATTTTTCAATAAGTATAATAGCTGAAAACCAACTACTGTTGGCAGCTATTACACCTTTCTAAAAAAAAAAAATCTGGCTGTGAAAACCTTTTTTGGGCGTAGAAGGAAAAAATTTGTAATAGTCGAAAACCATCCCGTGGCGGCTGTTACATACTCTGTAACAATGTTTGTTATTTTAATCATACTCTACAATAATGTTGTTACATGAACTTTTTTTCTTTGTTTTTATCTTTTGTGAAAATTAATAATATATAACAATCGTCTTGGCTGTTATATCTGTAACAACCGATGACTTCTAGAAATAATATGAGTAAATTATTTATTGTAATACACAACATGCATCATTGTGGTTTGGAAAGCAGTTACCTTGACTTCCGGAATTAAGTTTGCACACTTCGCCGCCAAATTCTTCTCCCCACGTCACACCAGGTACGTCATACAAAGGTAATATCTTTATCTGCTTTTATTCAGTAATTATGGCAATCTAACGTGATATCCCTTTTGATGGTCGAGGTCGGATGTCACATTTAAGTTAGGGGTGAATTATATGGTGACATGACCTTTGCATGATCTGTGAGTATTTAAAAATTGCAACCAAATCATGATGATATGGTAATCATTGTCACTTAATCATCAATCATATAAAAAAGGGACTTATACCTCTGACTAGACCTCCCATAACCTAGCATTAATAAGGAAACATAGTTGCACAGTATTAATCATGATCACAAATATTAATTTGAAATTATTGCATGCCTCACCCTACAATTTACCCCCTGTTGGAGCATTGCATCCCCATTTAGAGTGCTCAGAGAAGTGGATAAGAACATTTGCAGGGCTGAAATAGCTGAGTAGTGTTTTGACTACTCCAGAACATATAAAGGAGGGAAAAGAGAGGAGGAACAACATTGAATTTGTGTAGCAATGGGTGGAGCAGCAATTCAGCATGAACCAAGGCCAACAAAATCTTTGGAGAACTTCCCTGAAGCATCTCAAAATTTTAAAGGTGCAGGTTGGTTTATTTTTTTCCAAAGGTTGGAAGGATTAGACGGGGGGATTGCCAAGGAGTTCATGAAGAATTTAGAGAGGAATTAGACAGAGGTGAGGGGATTAAAGTTGGAGGTTACAGAAGGGGTAATTTCTCGAGTGACGAAATTACCAATAGAAGGAAAAAGATGGTTTAACAAGAAAGTAAATGACCCATCCTTGAAGGAGGATTTTCTCCAAGGGGAGGAACAACTGGCGAAGAAAGGAAGGGGGATTGATAGTTTGTCACTTCCCTAGCCATTAACAATGTCGCCCTTTACCTCATCATGTATATCACCTATGAGGGAAGCGTAAAAATCATATTCAATGACCAATTTCCGTTGCTAAAACACCTTCGGCATCAACAACTGATAAATATTACCTACATTTTGTTGGAAAACATCAAGAATATGGCCGCGAGCATAAAAATAGTTGCGCATCTAGAGACATGCATCACAAACCATGGCCTCATTAATATTATTGTGTTGGATTCCATAAGTCGCCAGGGTAGGTGTTGGGAGGAATTCATGAGAAAGAAGGCTAGGATTACCTACAGGAAACAAACTGGGATGTCTGAGGAAGCTCCGGCGACAACCAAGGAGTAGCCCCAACCCTCGGAAGTTAGTGTTTGAAGAGGCCAATTGACAAGCCAATTGGTGATAGGTGGAAAAAACAAAGAATAAGGGTTAGTGGGCACACAAAATCCCCATCCATGTCTAAGAAGAACAAGGAGGCAGAAGAGTAGAAGGATGAAGAGCAGGCTCAGCCGGAGGAACCTTCGTCACCTAGTAAGAATGAAACTCAATCCTTCTTGTTAAAAATTGAAAATTTAGGAAAATAGAATGAAAATATAGGGAAACAATTAGCAAAAGAGAAGCTATAGGCAAGGGCCCCGGGGTTGGAAACTTTGGCAGAGGTTGTATACAGGGCCAGGAAGGGAAATGTCCTGGGTGTTGTGTGCACGACCTGTGCTAAGAAGCTAGTGGCAGCGAGGTATAGAGTATGTGCAGTGGACACCATCTCGAGGGAAACAAAAACTGAATCTTGGGAAGTTGATACACAAAAACCCATTAAATACGCTGCTGTTACAGAGGAGCCAGTAGCTAAGATGACACAATCCACATAAAGTAATTTGATAGCTGATACATAGGAACCCTTGGTTGACACTGCTGTTACACAAGAACCAGTAGTGGAGACATAAGTCAACCAAGGGAAAGAAGAAGAAGCTGATATCCATGAACTTGTGGTTGACATTGTTGTTACAAAAGAAGAAACAATGGAGACAAAATCTTACCAAGGGAAAAATGATACACAAGAACTTGTGGATGACCCTGTTGTTACACAAGAACTAGCAATGGAAATGGAAGATGAACAGGGAGAGAAATAAACTGTTACACAAAAATCCATTGATGACGTTGCTGTTACATAAGAACCAACAACTGAAATGGAACAGTTTCACCATTAGGAGGCTGTTACACCCTTGATTGTTAGTGCATGTGGGAGAACATCGGGTCTTGACAAAGGATGTTGTTCTGAAAGAATGTTGTTATTACCAAAGTTACAGAAATGGAAGCAATAGGCACTATCTTTACAAGAGGGAATGATCTCTCTCAAGGCACACAAAAGGATGATGGTTTCACTTAGGGAGAAATGGTTAAAGGAAGACTGGGAGAGAGAATGGGAAGCACAGAGACGTAATGAAGCCATGAAGAAAAAGGATGAACAACTACAGTTGTTACAATGATAGGGTCTAGATCTGACATTGATAAGACAAAGCTTCATGAGCTTGCCTTGAACCTACTAGCATGCAGGAAGCCTTCCCAATTGTATCCAGTGTTCCTCTGGGAAAGTTACTATTTATTTTAGTTAAAGGCAGTCTTTGAGACCATGCCTTATTTGGGTTCTTCTACCCATACTTTTCTTGAAATTTTTTGCACTCATGATTTTGATAAACATAGCTTGCTTTGAGAGCTAATTTTGAATAAAATAATGTGTGAGTATGTCAGCACAAAAATGGTAGCAACTATCTTCTCCTATATGGGAGATTTGTAGTTGCGGGCTTTCCTTTCGTTTATGAGAAACCAAATCAAATGGCATCTGGCCATGAAATCTGTCGAAACTAATGAAGAAATGGAAATATTATGGGTCATAGCAGAACCAGGAATGGTTTATGAACTAAGGTGTGAGTTTAAGCAGTTCCTGAGCACCCCGGGGATTAGGGAATAGTCAGCCATTTATAGGAAGAGGATTGTGAGGATTTTCCTCAATTTTCATCCACAGATGAAATGTCAAGTGCTAGCAGGGTGCCTGTTGATGGTGCTAGACCCACCAACATGTCAAGGGGGTCTCTCCAGTAAGAAATTCCAATTAGACCTCAGACCATTTGGTGTAGGAGTCCTAGCAGTGGGTCGTAAGGTAATGCCTTGACCGCAATGTTGCACAGAGGCAAGTAGGATAACTTTGTCGGTAGCAAGGGTGTGACTGTTGCAGTGAGTCAAGGAAGATGTATGAGAGGTTTTAACACAAAAGGGGGAGAAAAGGGTGAAGGTGAGCTCCAGGTTGAAAGGGATCAGTCCCAACTCGGCTAGGAACACACAACACAAAAGGACATACATAAATTCCAATAGGGAAATCCACTCGGATGTAGTAGTCGCAATATACAATGTAAGATAACACGTTCAACACTCATGGATCAATCCGAATGAGTGCAACAGTTGTTACAGCAAGGCTCATGTGAAAGGTATATCTGGTGTCTGGTAGAGCCGTAGACATGGATGGTGACAACAATAACAACACATTAACAACAAGATTCATATAATTGCATGTGAATCAGTTCATACACAAATACATAAGTTAAACAACATATATCATTAAGGCAACTGGAGCAGTCCAACTACAATAACATCATATGCAAGAAAATGTGTTGGCTCTTATTACCTAAAGTGCAAGTTCCAATCATACAATACATCCATGTAAACCTGCTAGCCCCATCAGTGGAAGGTTACAACCACATCCACCTGCTCATCCAAAGACATGTACTAGCTCCATGCAGTGGAGAAGCCAAGGCGCCTTACAATACTATCCAAGCCTTCTTCAAGGTAGTCTTCGTAGAAGCTTGGTTGACCAAAAGCATTTACAATGAGTTATGAGGGACTATTTATAACAAAGGGTGGAGTGACCCTTGGCATTCCCCTTTGTGATAGTTCAACTACCCTCATGACTCTTCACCTACTCTATGAATGTTACGTCCAACTATTGATACTTGACTTACACTTGACATGACTGGACGTTACAATGCACATGTACTCATGTGAGGCAACATGGCTTGAGAAAGCCAAGAAAGACATCATTGACACTTGGTCACTATGGTGAGACCAACTCTTTTATATGCTTGTGATGGTGATGGTGGTAAGTTGATGCCAAGCTTGGTCTTCCTTAATGGTGTGCATGCACCTAATGGTGACATCTTGTTGAAGTGAATTCTTCCCTTCGTTCCAACTGGTGCATTGGTTTGGCCCCTTCATCCAAATTGTCTACTAACATGCACATGGTATTCTTGGATGCGGCTGAACCGACAATAAATTGATGCATAGTTTCTGTGCTGATCTTCAAGTGTGAGGTGGTGGTCATGCACATAAACTTGCTGAAGTACATGTTCAGCCCCAGTTGGAATTGCTTCTTGTCTTGGCCTTGGTGAGTGTGGTGAATGGGTTGGATTGCATGCGTATGCTCAATGACATGCATGCTGTTGAATCCCTGCATACAATCAACAACACTGCTCACCATCTCTGCTCTGTGTCAGCTGCTGGGATGGATCCTTAACTTGTACGGGTTTAGTTTCATTCGCGAGTGCATGTTGCACTCACTGCTGTTCTCATTGTTATCGGGAAATCTAGTGTCCATTCAGAGTTGCTAGTCCCACTAAGATGGGTAGCTATCTTAGAAACAAAAAAAATAAAGTTACTTGCATTTTCCTTTATGAGAAGTAGATGAGAGAGAAGTAGAGAGTACTAACCTCAGTCTTTCGCTTCGCTCCTTGCTTGTTTCCTCTCCCCTCTAACAGATCTTTGCCGCTCCTCCCTTTGCTTGTCCTGCTTCAAAGAGCACCTGTAAAGTCAAAACAACATAATACCATCAAAGCGTAGAGATCTACAATCATAAACAATATAGGACCAGATTTATATTGACCACACAAATGAATATATCAACTCAGACATACAAGAATGTGGAGGACAAATCAAATAGCTTTATTGATAGAAAGAGTAGAAGAGAGGATTACAACCCATTGATCTAACCCAGCATCATCCTCCCAGCATGAAATCCCTTCTTCACCTCATGAAAAGCTTAGATCACCCAACACTATGATGTTCCACAAGAAAACCAACAACACTTCCTTACAAAATACAAGATTCCAGCCTTTGGATCTCTGGGATGAGGGATCCATATATAGATGTTGCAGGGGGTGAGTCAGCTTCTGGGATTTTGATTAGTGTCCTCTCTCTAATAGTTCTTGGTTCCACTTGGAGATTCATGATCTCTTACTCATCCCTGGGCGAATTCAGAGAGGCAAGCGTCACAGGAGAAGTTTCTGGAAGATTCCATGATCATCCACCTTGCAAACTTTCTCTGCCATCTGTCTACTCTCATCCATCGCACCCTACAGAAGGGATTTTTAGTATGCATCGCACTTTTTTCATGTGGCAGGTGAGATGCATCGCACCCTTAGCACTGAGCATTCTCTATGGTCCATTTTTGACCAGTTCTGAGCAATTTTCCATGGAGAACTTGTGGGAGATGATGTAATCAGCTGACCTTGTTCCTTTAGGGTGTGAAACAACACTTTTAGGGACTCAGAAGCCCTTGGTTTATGGACATATATGATTGGGGTTGCAGTGCCCAAATATGTCTATAACAGTTGCCCCCTAAAGCATGAGGTCGTAAATATTTTTGATGTCGGGTGAAATGCTTTATCATGAGGATTCGAGGTTTTTTCGAACTGGAAGGCGACCTGTAATAAGATACAATACAATACATTATCTTCACAATATTTTCATGATCTAGCTGAGGTGGGCATTCCCATGCTCAACTTTATAAATTCATGCTCATGTACATAGGACAGACAACCATCTGTGTGGCAGACTAATGATTCTGGTAGAGCCATCATCCTTTGGTTTGGATGATTATCTGTGTAGCAATGATATACATTTGATGTATTTATTTTCCTGAATATATCACAGCTTAGATGGATGAAACTAGATCCAGGGTCTTCAAACTCGTTCAATCTCTGCCAGAAGTACAAGTCGATCCATGTGAAAAGATGTTCTGGAGTCGAACATGGAAAGACATCGCCTGACTACCAGCCAATGATGTAAGCTGTTAACAGGCACGAGAGGAATCACTAATAATGATGATGACCCTCAAGGTACAACAGTACAATTCATGTGGTGTGAAAATGGGACTTGGTGTCGAACACCACACAAAATCTTTCGGTCGAAGGCCATTGACGTAAACCTGTCGCCGGAAGTGAGAAACTTGCCATTGAGGCATGCAAGCTTCAAAGTACTGAAAGGGTTGTTCCTAGATCAAATTCTTGGATAATGAGCTGATGTCGACAAGAAGTGACCTGTCGTAGGAGGGAATTAATGAATCCCACATCTACGACATAGAATAGAGAAAATTATTTTATGGAGGTGAAAATGATCTGATGATACAAGGTTCAAGGTGGCGGTCATGAAAGAATGATGCATGAAGGTATTGTAGCGGATGAGACACAAGCTGGGTTGGCGAATTCTCTGAGCAAATTCTCTTGAACATATCGGTGACACTGAAATGGATTGGTAGCGTAAACCGCAAAAATGGATGGTACGATGGACCAATGGTAATATGACCGGTGAACGGAATAACCCAACCCGACTCAATCATGGTGATGGAGTGAAAGTGTCATGTTCAAGAGTGACTTGCTACCAATAAAGTTTCTTCAAGTTTTCTTCCCAATTTTCCCCAGTCATTGCTGACCAGTACCTCTTTATTTTTGTCAAGCTTGAGGAGGATAACATATACTTGTTCTATAATATGCCCTTCGGGCAAACCTATCACTATGTTTTAACAAGCCTAGCGACAATGAAACTCGTTCTTGTCTGCATGGACAAGTTTGTCACTTTTGGTTTTAATGAGTTTAACGACAAAGATAACTTGGTCCTTTTTCAATTCTAGAGAGTCTGAAAAGGGACAGAAAGGAAACTCCATTAATCCTTTTTCGTCATATAATCCCTTAAGTCCAAAAAAGTATAAAATAATACGAAAGGGATGAATTTTCGATAGTTTTAACGAGCCGAATAAGACAAGCACTCGATATTTTTGTGTAATGATCCCTCCAGTCCAAAAAGATTAAAATATAGAGGAGGGATAACACTTCCGATCATTTTAACGAGATGGAGAGGCCAATTGCTCGGCAATCTTTTCATATTTTACGAGTCAGATGAAAGAGCTTAAAGGAGACTCATTTTTTGAGGAACGAGTGATATTTTTAGGTAGCAGCTGGTTCCAGGTAAGGTTTGGAACTTTCCAATCATGACAGTGTCAAGAGGATGGCTAACAGAATCACTCATCCCATCTGGTCCTCAAAAGGGTAAACAATCAAATGGAGGCGAATGATCGACTAAAGCAGAGTGGAGGTGATGATGAGAACATGACCAAGGCTCAAAAGCTGATGATAATGCGTTCGCAATGGTTATTTACTAGAGGTGGGTTCATTTTTTAATGAGCTTATACTCTGGTGGAACATTTGCTCATTTCTAGGTTTAATTTTTAACGAGCTTGAACTTTGCGTAAAACTGCTCGTGCCAGTAGTATAATAAGGACGTCTCATCGATAGGTTCATTTTTTAGGGAGCTTGCCCCATTCGGAACTTCGATTTGCTGCCTTTTGCATGTAAGCTAGGAATGACCAACTACTATCCTAGGGGTTAATTAACTACCGGGGTTAGGTAGGAAAACTCTTCCTTTACTTTGCCGGTGCCATTTGGCCCCTGCAAAGGTGAACGGTTGATCCGACCAATCACCTAACCTAAGCAGTTGAAGTTAGCAGAAACTATGGAGTTAGCATTACATTGGTCGCTTTTCACTTGTGTGAAAAAAGGTTTGCATGCCCCCAGGTATAACGAAGTAGAGTTTCCAGGTTACCCTTCAATTTGCTGACAAAACACTTGCTCTGTCAGGAAAGGCATACCTTCGGGTTACCCTTCAATTTGCAGACAAAACACTTGCTCTGTCGGGAAAGGCATACCTTTTGATGGAGGTATCTTATTCCAGTCTAATCCCATTTTCCTAAATGGATAGGTGTGTCAAACTAGTCATATATCCTCCGCGGAAACCTACCCTATACCTGAAGTTTTCCTAGTGAAGTAGACTAGGGCACATGCCCCCTGGGTTTCAGTCACAATCACCGAATCACTCGCGCTCATCAGGTGGACGGACTAGAGATTGATGAGACATTCCTTATGCAAAAATACTAGTTAGGGATGGCATTTGACTACTAGCTATGTGTGAGCCGGGGTATGAAAGTTGGTCTACAAGCTGGACCACTTTTCCTTCATGCGGAAAACACATCACTTGAAAGAGCGAGGAGACAATGGCTCCCATGCTATAAATATAGCCACACCCAAGGAGTAGATTGTAATCTAAAGGTCCTTGGACTACCATTACGTTCGGGTAGACGATTTTCCTTCTCAAAGTTATAGGCAAATTTGGAAGGATCCCTAACGGCCGACTGGTTCCTTTGTCGAAGCCTGTCAGATTTCACATCTCAGGCAGAAGCGATGGCGAACCAAGCTCTTTCCAAGTAGTTGAGGAACGGATACTCATAGAAGACCCTTCATCTATGATGGTACCGACCATGACCATTCTGTAAGCTTGTACAATGATTAAAAATGGTACATTAGACGGTAGACGGGATCTACCTAATAAATTCCAGTTGAAGGAAACGACTAGGTTGCTTGGAGGTGGGACCGAATAAATGGCTGGGTACGACTCCAATGAAATTCCTTCTTGCGGTAAAAGAATGGGTAAATGGCCCCCATGTTCATCAGAGTCTGTGTTTACAAAAAGAATTTGAACGGTGTCGTTCTCATTCTCTTCGGTGACTGTATCATCTGAAGGTAGACCTTTCGAAGACAAGACTGGGTCGACTGCCGTCTCGACCTGTTGACTTTGGTCTGGTGTGGACTCAGAAGGTTTATCTTCAATGATAGATGCTTCGACCGACCACAAGGGTGTGTTAGTCTGATTTTCAACTAGCGATGGACTCGGCAAGAGTTTGTTGTATCCAGGAGGAAGTCGTAGCGGTGAAGCAAGATGGTTATCCAAGACTCTTTTAGCTTCATCTAGGAAGGGACAGTGGTGGATGGCATGATCACATTCACACAGTTTAAAACGAATTTTAATATTTTCCTTTCTGTCTAGTGACTTTGTTTTCACTAGTTGACGGTGTACTTTCAACATGATTGTTAGAGTTTGAGGACACCAGATTGTGCAAGCGGGGAGACCAGTCCCTTAAGATCCGTAGGATGCAAGGACAATCTCGATGATAGTGGTCCCCTTTGCAAATGACACATGGAGATTTAGGATTGGACGTTGTAGTGTGTGGATTTTCACTAGACGATGTATGGTTGCCCCTTTTGGCCATTGTCTCCTTCTTCTTCTTCTCCTTCCCTTTCTTCTTCTTCTCAGCTACTTGGTTTTTAGTTTTACTAGCTTCACCAAGCGAAAAGGGAGAAGGGGAGGGAGAAACAAATGAAGTAGAAGGTTCGGGGGTAACTCTAGTATCATCTAGTTGCCTATTTGATTGCTCAGGAATCACAGTGTTTTGGAAGGCCAATTGTCAGTCCTGGGACGGACAATGTGGCCATATGAGGTGCACCAACATCTCCCCAAGAGGAGAAAGGACTAGGATTTCCCCCAAGGGGAAATCCTTGGTTGGTGGACTCCATTTTCTCAACCTAAATATCAATGAGGAAACAATGAGGTTATTCCAATTAAAATAAATTTTATGACGCTTTGACACAACTTGCTTTTTCAATTTTTAAGAGTCGAGAAAAAGCTAAAGATGACTATAGTCACCTTCGATTTTTAATGAGCCTGAAGTGACAAGTGCTCAAATGTACCTTTTCCTTTAAGGAGTCTAAAAAGGAACAAAAGAGACTACTCTGGAAATCTAGACAGAGGGATTACCAAACCAATCGCAAAACTGCAGAATACTTTTTACGGTACGACAGTCAATC
>APFE030694620.1:10157-67832 GCA_000404065.3 Pinus taeda
TTTTGTCTTTTTTAGGTTCAACGAATTCAATTTGGAGTAGAGAATATGAAGACCACTCTCCTTCACATATAGGAAATCAAAACTCAATCTTTAAAGTATTGAGCCTAGGCATAATAACATTCATAGTATGGCCTTTGTGGGGCTACACACACAAAGCGAGTCCTTCACTCATCTAGCGGTCCCTCATTCCTTCCCTTTTATCAGTTCCTTATGTGCTAAACTAAGCCCAACTATTCAGGAAATTATTATGGCCTCTAGCTCAAAATGAAGACTTTTACATTATTTTCCTTTTCCAATTCAAGTAAGTTCACAAAATCCACATAGGTCTAATGTGGCAAAACCCACACTGTCCATTCCAACATTATTAGTCTTAATTACAAATTACAAAACACGGGGATTAAAAAAGGGTGTTACATCACATCAATTTCTTGCACATCCTTACTTCACATGAATCCTAAATTGTAGCATCATTGTTTTCACTTGTTCGTACCCTTGAAAATCCAGAATATATTTATATTCAAATAAGAGTTTCTAGCCAACCATATACCCCAACTAACTATGTTTGAAATGGATTAGAGTTATTTGAAATGTTTTTTCTAAACCATTTCCTCAAGGATTCTTCTATAACATCACCAAACCACTCATTTGAAACATCTGAAATTTTCTCTACCTCCTTCCAAATGTATGTGAATTTGGATAATGGATTAGAAAATGATATACAGGTTCTACCTATACACAATGCACACATCCCCATCTCCTATCTACTCCTCTACAATACTTCCCATGTTGATGCCTTATTATTTAAACTATTTAGAGAAATATTATAATATTTTTGTGGGATTTTAATTTCTAGATCTACCTCTACTTCCAAATTCACGATAGGGTTTCCATTTCCCATCACAACCTAATATGATCCTTCTTTTGATTCTCAATACAAGCACTCCATAAAGTTGCTTCCCCCCCTTCTAAATAATTAACTATGTTAACCTATAATTTTGCTACCAAATATCTCTGATGATTGAATCTCCCATGTTATTGAAGATACAAAATCCTCCCTTTTCTATAATGATAATCAAATCTTTCATCGATCTTATCCTTTCACTAAAACCAAGGGTAAAGACAACATCAATGAGTAAATGTCTATGGACTCAATACGTCCATCTTATAATGTTCCTCCTAAATACTTCTTAAGTAAAGAATATCCCAAAAAACATTTACCCATGGGTTACCAAAATGATTAATATTCTTCGATCCCCACCCATAATTATCCTTTGGCCTAGCTACAATCTTCAATTTTACTAAAGTAATTCCATAATTCTATGTTTTCTTACACAAAATGAATTTAAAACATGTCTTCCAAAATTTATGAAGTCTCCTTTATGAGTATAGAAAAAGGAATTAAAAAAAAAAAGCATGCATGGCCTCCAAGACAAATTTTTCAAATATCATCCTCCCACCCAAACACAACCATTTATTATAACAATTATTAATTTTGAACTTGATTTTTTCAATGCGACAATCAAAATCAATTTTTTTATATCCATTTATTTTTAATATAAAACTTAACTGTTTTAATCCATATTGAAACTATAAGAGTTTACAGGAAAAAATACTCAAAAACATATATGCTTATTATCTTGATCCATGCCATTAAAGAAGATTGTATATTTTTGTAAATATAGCTCCATAATTATAGCTACTTCATCACTATCAAATATTCCTATTGTATCCTTACTTCGCTTACACTGCCATTAGAGAATAACAAAGGATTATCAACAAATAATAACTAATTCAATGATAAAGCCCTTCCAATTTTGACCCATGTGATAATCACTAGTATTTTGCTTCCACAATATCCCTACCATAGCCTTCAATCACAACTAAGAAAACCAAAGGAGATAAAGGATATCCTTACCACAACAGACTAAAAAATAAAAATAAATAGAAAATATACAACCCAATATCCATTTAACCAAACTAAAGCCCACATAAAAAAGCATGATTCTAAAATATAGCCCACTAATTTTGTTATATGCCTTGGATACATCTAATTTCATAAACATTGTTGGTAAATTCTCAATTGTTATTGAATGATGACCTTTTTTAACCCTAATAACTTTTTGTATTTATGTTCTAGCTAGAAACCCATATTTTCTTGAGAGATAACTTATCAAAATAATTTTCTTTTAACTCTAACTACCAAAATTTTTGCTATGATTTTGTACACATAATTACAAAATTATATGGGCATGAAATTATGAAAAGTATTGGGGTCAATATTTTATTGAATCAATGTTAGAATCATAGCACTAAAAGCTTCAAGGATCTTCCAAAAATCCCAACTTCTTCAATTACCCTAATTAAGTCATCTTCCACTAAATCATACTAAATTAAAAAACACAATAGAAATCATGTAGACCTGTGATTTTATCCTTTTTAAAAGAACTAATTGATATCTTAATTCCTTTTTTGATATATTTTAAAAAGTGGTTATCCTCAAAATTGTGTATATATTTGTGTTTTCCAACTCTTTATAAATAAACTAAAACTATGAAACTCTTAAATCTACTATATCTGAGAGAGTTTACTTTATCATCTTTCATTTCCAAAATGGTATTGGCTCTCTTCCTATGATAGAAAAATTAAGAAATAGCTCTATATTTCCATCTTCCATTTCAAATTTATCCACATTATTTTTTTCTATTTGGAATCCAAGCAATACCAATACCCTTTACCTCTTTGAAGGATGTTGTGAGCTAAAATGTGTTGATTCATTAACCATAACTTACCTATTATTTATTGATAGTTTATTCCTTAATCATAACTTACCTACTATTTCTTGATCATAACTTGCCTACTACTTATTGTGGACAATAACTTACTTAGTATTTCTTGATCAATTAATGAAATTATTCCACTTTCATCCATACGGTTTTATTATCCAGGGGATCAGTAAAGTGCTCAAAATGAAAGTCTTCAAAAGTTGTCAAAACTAGTTCGAAAAAGTAGATCTCACTGCCTTGAATCTAGTGCAACTTGAATCACTCAAAACTGATATCGTATGCTCCAAATATTGCATTTGGATCGTTTTCCTAAAAAACTAAATTTTTTGCAGGTTGAAGTGCAAGACCACTGACTGAATAGTCTGTACGATGACTCAGCAGGTTGATTATGTACTTTGTGCCAATTGTAGGCTGCCAAGTGGCTATATGTGATTGGTTGAGAATTGTCGAAATTTGATTGGTTGTGTTATATTTTATGTGGCCCTATGAAAGGGTGCCATGTGGCCCAATCATGGGCTATCACGTGGCACCCTAGGATTGACTAAAATTTTGTTGAGGGCCAAACTAGCCTCCAAGGGGTTCGAACACGAGACCTCTTTCTAATCAACGCAACACTCTACCAACGTGTTGTTAGTGGGACTTAACCATTGTAGTCCTCGATTTCTATTTGAAGTTTCATCATTAATCCATTGGAGAATGGGGTTGGGGCTAAGCCCATGCTCCCCAATCACCTCATACCCAAGGAACCGTAGGTGGAGGAGCTGAGGGCTCAGGGCTTAGACCCAGCCCAAGGTCATAAAACATAGCACATAACCAAAATGGAGGTGGAGATTAGTGCTCACATCAAGGGGCTTAGGGTAAGGCCCTAGGATGACATTCCATGGTATACCACAGGACCACCACCATCGGAACGGAGTCGGATGTAGATAGGGGCTTAGGGTTAGCCCTAACCCAAGTCTTATGGGTAGTGTCAGAGCCATGGGCGATACTAAATCATTAGGTGCAAGATTCAGGGGCCAACCCCAGGTTTTGTGACAGTAATGGAACCATGGCCCAAGATTTAGGGGCTATACTGATGAGGGCAGGCAGTTAGCCCCGACCCCCAGGTGCATGACCCTATGTGGACCATTTTTTTGCCATAGGGATCATTGCGCATTTAAAAAGATCACAAATTTGCACCCAAATTAGTGGGAATCTTGTCGGCACTGGGTGAAAATGCCCCTCAGCTGTTCCTGGAAAGGAAAAATTCATACAATAGTTAGCATGGAAGTCTAGTTTGTAGAGCAGTTAGCAGCAAAACATCCCTAGAGCATAGCTTTCTCAGCTTTTTGCTAAAATTGAGCCCAACAAGAGCCTATATTAGGGTTTTTGGGTGTTCTGGAGCCATTATTGACATTAGTTTTACATTTTCAGCATTTTAAATCCATGAAATAACTTATTAGAGACCTTAATGAAAGAGGCCCAGCATTGGAAGCTAGACTAGGAGATGTAGTCGAGGAAGGCTGAACTCCTTTATCATTTTGTTTTCTTGTGTTGCTACGTATGGTATATTTTTCTCTGCTTTTATGTTGTGGAGTGAGTTTAAAAACCATTCATTTATGTACTTTTGAAAATTCATTCATTGCCTAAAAGACTTAAAAATTTACTTGCAAATTTTCTATAAACCTTCAATTTTGTAATTTAGATCAGTTTGGTATCAGAGCTCAAGGTTATTTTGAAGGTTTGATTTTGTTTGTAAGTTTTTTTCTAATGCTTACAATGTTGAAGCTAAAAATAGGAGAAGGAGTGTTTATAGAGCCAAATCCTCAACTGGGTTCAAGGAAGACACACATACCTCAAGCTTCACTAATCATGGCACATGAAGAAGGTCATGAGGGAATGATTGAGGATGAGAGAAATTTAAGAAAATCTTTCTTTGAAATTTTTGAAATGGTGAAAGTTCTATTTCAAGATAGAAACACAAGGTTGCAAGGAGAGAGCTAAAATCCTCCAAAAGGTAATGGAGGAAATGGTGACAAACCTCCACCTCCACCTTTTTCTTCACCTCCATCTTCACGCTCATCTTCTTCTACTTCAACCCCTTCACATACTCCTCCAAGAACTCCAAAGGGACATGGTAAAACTTCTTTGTTCAACCTTGATGTAAAATTTCAATTGCCTATGTACAATGGGGAAGTAGATGTTGAGAAATTGGATAACTAGGTTCGTCAAATTGAAGTTTATGGCAGGATTCAACAAATTGATGACGATTCAACTAAAATTAATCTTTCTTCTCGAAGGTTGGAAAGTGTGGCAATCATTTGGTGGAAGGTCAATACTCAAGAGGATATCAATAAAAGTGGTAAAATTATTTCCTCTTGGAATGATTTTGTAGCCACATTAAGAGTACAATTTTATCCATTGGCATACATGCACAAAGAAATAATGGACTGAAAAAAATTTAGACAAGAAAAAAGTATGAGTGTTCAAAGTTATACGCAAGAGTGTAGAAGAAGAGTGTTCATTTTGGATGTAGATTTACCCTCTCAAGACACTCTCCTTAAATACATAGGTGGTTTACATAGTTACTTGTGGCATATAATTCTTATGTTTAATCCTACAAAGCTAGATGAAGTTTGTGTAAAGAAAACTCATTTAGAAGCAAGATGGGAAAATGTTCCTCAAGAGACTAGCTAGAAGCCATTTAAGTCTAGAGAGAAAGGAAAGGCGAAGTTCAAAGGCAAGGATAAAAAGAATGCTTCAATCAAGAAAGAGGGAGAAAAAATCATACGTAAATATTGTTCAAAGGAAGGCCATGATGAAGACCATTGTTGAAAACTTCATCCTAAGTTGAGACCCAAAAATTTTAACAAGAAGGAGAAAGAAGAGACTACAACAACTCAACAAGATCTAGGATCTCATTTTGGAGATACCAAAATCACAACCATGGGATGGAAAGGTAAGAATTCTATTGCAAGTACTAGTTCTTCTAGCAAGCACATTGAAACTCAAAATGAAAAAGAAAGAATTGAACTTTTCCATATTAGATTCATCTCAAAACCTAAAAAAGTAGATACTTTGTTTGATAGTGGATCCCAAGCCAACCTTATTTTAAACCCATTGTCAAGAAAATAAACTTGGAAACCATTCCTCATCCTAAACCTTATCCTTTGGGTTGGATATGTGACAATTCCAAATTGCAAGTGACAATAAAATGCATACTTAAGTTTGCCATCACTCCAAGTTTTTTGATGAGGTAGAACTTGATGTAGTACCGCTTGACATATGCAGGATTTCTTTGGGAAACCCATACTTATATGATATGAAAGGCATATTTCATTTCCATGAGAACAAGTATCATTTGTTTAAATATGGGATTGAGTATATTGTTAAAGCACATCGCAAGAAGTTGAATTTGTCTCTTATGAATGCTAGACAAATGAAGAAGCTTGTAAATGCTAGTCATAAATTTGCATTGTTAATGATCAAACACAAAGATGTTGAGGAATCTAAAGCTTTCCAAGGATGTGATATAAAACTCAAACATGATTTAGTTGTGGTTGTTAAGACATGTGATAATATGTTTTAGGAATCTGATGTGTTGCCTCGTAAAAGAGGAAAGTAACATGAATTTCAATTGTAGCCAGATGCATTGCTTTTGAACATTGGTGTGAACAAGGTGTCAGTGTTAGAGAATGCAGGGATCACAAAGGACATGCAAAATCTACTTAAAAAAGGGATCATTAGGTCTAGTACATAATCTTATGGGTTTCCTAATGTTTTAGCTTTGAAGAAGGATGGTACATGGTGATTGCGATCATGGTGTGTGGATTTTGGAGCTTTGAAGGATGTTGTTTATTTCACTAAGTTGAACTTGCCGGTTACCATCAAATAAGAATTATTGAAGGTGATACATGGAAAATTGCTTTCAAGACAAAGTTAGCTTCATTGCATACTTTGAAAAGGGTGAAGCATGTCTCTTGATGGGGAGGTAAGCACCAGAAAGCCTTTAACGCATTGAAAGGCAAAATCAATACAACATCAATTTTTGCGTCAGATATTAATTAGCCATTACAGATTCAATTGGTGAATCAGATGGTACAACAACATTTGGTGAAGAGTCAAGCCAAGTACAAGGCTAGACATGATAAGCATCGCGTTGACCATAGTTTTCAGGTTGGATATGAAATAAGGCTTTGCATTAGCAAAGAAAAGCTTCAATGTGAAGAGAACTTGAAATTGTATGAGCCTCCTTTGATTGAAGATCAAGGAGATAATGTTCATATTCCTTCAATGGAATATTTCTCTCCTAAATATCTTGAATAATTGTAGCAAGATAGTATCCTTGACAAGAGAACAAGAACATCAAAATGAGGGAACATGCAATACCTTCGTGTGGGAATCAATGGTACTAAACTAAGCAAAGCCAAATGGATTAATATTGGAAGGGTGAGGGAACATTACCCTCATCTATATATTGACTGAAAAATAGTCTTTTGATGGTCCAAAAGCTTCCTGTGGGGAGGAGTGATCCAAGGAGTCAGTAAAGTGCTAAAAAGTGAAGGTTTTCCAAATTTCTCGAAACCACTCCCAAAACGTATATCTCACCGCCCTGAATCCAATGCAGCTTGAATCAGTCAAAATCAATATCGTATGATCCAGATATCGCATTCTGATCGTTTTCCTAAAAAACTAAATTTTTTATAGGTTGAAGTGCAGGAAATATGACTGGGTAGTTTGTACGATGACTCAACAAGCTGACTGTGCATGTTAACTATGTACTTTGGGCCAATGGCAAGCTTCCAAGTGGTTATACGTGGTTGGTTGAGAATTGTTGAAATTTGATTGGGTGTGGTATATTTTGGACCTATGAAAGGGTGCCACATGGTTCAATCATGAGCTGTCACATGGCACCCCAGGATTGACTAAAATTTTGTTAAAGGTTGAACTGGCCTCCATGAGGTTTGAACATCAAACCTCTTTCCAATCAACACAACACTCCACCAGTGTGCTTTTGGTGGGACTTAGCCATTATAGTCCTCAATATCTATTTAAAGTTTTGGTGTTGATCCATTGGGGAATGGGGTCGGGGCTAAGCCCCTAGCCCCTGTTCATTTCACACCCATGAAACCATAGGCGAAGGAGTTGAAGGTTGGGGGCTTAGTCTTGGACCAAGTTCATAACATCGATCACATAATCACGACAGAGGTGGAGATTTGCGCTCACAGCAAGGGGCTTGGGGTAAGGCCCTAGGACGTGGTCCCATGGTATAGTAGAGGACCACCGCCATCAAAATGGAGCTGGATGTAGAGGGGGGCTAAGGGTTAGCCCTAGCCCAGGTCTTATGGGTAGTGTCGAAAACATGGGCGGTGCTAAATCTTCGAGCATGGTATTTAGGGGCCAGCACCAGGTTTTGTGATAGAAATGGAAGTTTGGACCAAGATTCGGGGGTTATGCTGACGGGGGTGGGCAGTTATCCCCAACCCCCGGGTGCATGGCCCCATGTGGCCCAGTTTTTCTTCCATATGGGTCATTGCGCATTTAAACAGATTGACAAATTGCACCTGAAATGACGGGAATCTCATCAACGCTAGGCGAAAAAGTTTCTCAATGGTTCCTAGAGAGGCAGAATTCTTAGAACAGTTAGCAGGGGAGTCTAGTTTGTAGAGCAGTTAGGAGCAAAACTTCTCTAGATCATAACTTTCTCAGTCCTTGGCCAAATTGAGCCCAACTTTGGGTTTTTTGGTGTTTTAGAGCCATTGGAGACATTGTTATTACATCATAAGCATTGTAAATCTATGAAATCACATATTTGAGCACTTGATGAAAAAGACCCAACATTGGAAGCTTGATTAGGAGATGTAGCCCAAGAGGGGTGAACTCCTTTATCATTTTCCTATCTTTTTTTGTTGTGTATCGGATATTTGTATTTTTTTTTATGCTGAAAAATGAGTTTAAAAACCATTAATTTTTGTACTTTTGCAAATTGATCCATTGCCTAAAATACATTAAAAAAAAAATTACTTGCAAATTTTCTATAAACCTTCAAGTTTGTAATTGAGATCATTTTAACCTCCCCTTATCTCTACCTATAATTACATAATATCTAATCCACTCATAAAAACTTGATAAATGAAATATATGTTCAATTTATTAGAAATCCTTTCTTACCTAGTGTTGTTCTTCCATATAAAAATAAATTTTAAAGATTAACAAAATCAACGTTTCTCTATTTTGTCTTTGAAATTTTTTCTTCTACCTAAAAAATAATCACGTAAATAAAAAACTTGTCTAATCTCTTATATACCCATTCCTCCTTAATGTTGTTATTCTTCCACATAAATATAAATTTTATAACCTTTAGATGAACAAAATCAATGTCCTTTATTTTGTATATGATTAAATTTTCCACCTTATTGGTTTAATGGAAATTATGATTCTATTGTTATCCATTAAAATCTAAAACTATAATTAAATTATGAATCATATTTCTAGAAATTATTAATCATTTTTCCATAAGTTATGCAATCATATTTTACCAATTTTATAATAAATAAATAAATAAATTCTAAATAACAATCTTTTTACATTAATAATAAAGTGATTAGAGGGATCAAATTCTAAATATATAGTTTTATTATTATTTAATGTCATGCAATGAATTTATTTTTTTATATTAATAATGATGATGATTAATGTCAACTAAGACCAATGTGGTTTATCAAACCTTAAGAAAGTAAGAAAATTAATTAGGACTGTTTAATATGTTATTTCTATGATCAAAAAGAAGAGAAAGAAGTAATACACATTGTGACTCCTTTATCTACCAATGGTTGAGTCAACATTGAGTGTCCTTATGCCAGCCTCGCTTGAGCCAAAGGTGGAATTTTGGATGGAGTTAGAAGTGATACAGATTAAGAAATTTTGATCCTTCATGTATGTTTAAAATGAATTTATTTCTAGATGTTACCACACACACACACACACACACACACACACACACACATATATATATATATGTACCCTTGTAATTATTATTTTTTATTGTTTAATATAATTTTATGTTATATTATTGTTACACATTACTACTTAACAATATCTCTCCATACTCAGACCTAGAGAACATCCCCACGAAATCATTCATAAGAAATTCAAAATTAAAATAAAATTAACCTAGATCCATTTTAACTCTAGGTCTGAAGAGAATGATCAAGTCTATTGTGCAAACCTCTTTTTTTATCGCAAAATTGATCCTCTCAATGAGGGTTAAGATGGATCTAAGCTAGTTTAATTATTAATAGTTAATTTTATTTATTTATTATTTTTATGTAATTGAAATATCAAAATATTTTTAATTAATAATTATAATTAATAATTTTTTAATTTGTGTGTAATTTTAAGGAGTCAATTTTTTTAGATAAAATAACATGACATTACAACATCTCTTTCATACTAGGCTCAATAACCCAACAAAAAATAAACACACATTTGAAGCTCACATCAATTATTATGTCCACTTTATAGTTTTTGTTATTTTAATTCTATAATAAATACTATTCACAAGTTTGAGATGTGAAATATTCATAATCGAAGTGTCCCAATCTAGGAGACTAGCTCCTATAACTACGAAGTGCGTAGTTGGCACATTGCATAGTCTCAGTGACCAAGCTAGGAGACTGGCTCCTATAAATACGCAGTGCATAGTTGAAGCTAGCCCAAGATAGGCTCTACACAATTCCAGAATCCAAGGCAGAGGCCTTGAGCTCCCAGATTGTGTAGTGCATGGAATGAAGTGTGACATTCGGGTAGGGGGGAGCCCAGATCTGTCCATGGGGAGTGTGCAAACAAGTAGATCTGAAGGATTATGTAAGGATGAGTGAAAATATAACTAAGTATAGATGTATGCATGTAAAAAAAGTGCAACAATGTATCAAACTAAAGGAACACAAAGCATGTGAAGGGAGTCGTCGCAACGGCGGCCGTTGGTGCAAAAATGGGAAAACTCATGCGACACTTGAGAGGCAATATGTAACTTGAAACAACACTTCTACAAGCTAAAACAAGTTAAAACACCAATGGTCATTCAACAAAATGAGTGAAACAAAACTCTCATAAGTTAAGCAAACAAAAGCCACAAAAAACCAGCAAAAGGAAATAAAAGCAAAAATCACCCCGAAAAGCGATGATAATGCCTTGAAGGATCCTTGATCTCTAGAGGCATCCATTACATAGAGTTGAGAAAAATGGAATTCATTACACATATGTTTGATATCAATGACAACAACGACACTTGGGAGAAAATTATAAAGATGTAAATGTGCCACCTTCGGGAAACTAATAGATCCCTACTTCCTAGGGATGATTGTCCTCTTAGCTTCTTTCTTTTCGGGGAAACTGCCATGCACTACCTGGAAAGATTGTGTAATTTTGGGAAGGACTGGGAAAATCTCTGGTTCATGCACTGAGCAGTTTTTGAGCACAGTAGGTTCTGTGAAATTTCTGAGTTGTGTGGTTATGGGCTTCCTCTCAAGTTTTGCATAATTTCCCAGTTGAAGGTAGGATGTTAGTTGGCTCTGTGCAATTCTAGAGTTGAGTGGCTCTTGCTACCTCTCATGCTCTACACAGTTTCCCAACTAGAGATAAAATCCCAGCTTAGTCTGTGTAATTATGGAATCGAATCTCATTGTTGGCTTGGACTGCAAATTTATTGAGAGCAAGGTTGGTTTCCCTCTAGGATTGTGCAGATCGTCAAGGCAGTGCTACAATCGGATGCAACCATGTCAGAGGTCAACTTGTGGTTAGACAACAAAGGAAGAAAGAAAAAAAAGAGTTGTAAAGAAAAAGATGAAATTCAAATGAAAGCATAAGTACCTGGGTAGTGTAAGATAAGTTGCTAGGAATTTAGTAGGGAGGCTCCAAAACAAAGCATAGGAAAAATTTTGGAGGGTGGTTGTAGTTGCTATAACAACACTCAATGAATTTGCTACAACTAATACATCCCAGGTTTACATCCATTTTTTGGAAAACAATATTTAAGGGATTTGGAACTTATTTAAATTTTAGTATAGCCTATTATCCATAATAAGTTGGTCAAACTGAAAGAGTTAATCAAGTTATAGAAGACACGTTGAGGATGTATGTGATGGAAAAACCATCGAAATGGGAAAAATATTTACATCTAGTGGGATTTTCCTATAATAATTTGTACCAAGCATCTTTGATGATAAGCCCATTTGAAACCTTTTCTAGCAGAAAATGCCACGTACAAGTGAGTTCAAATAGTCTAGTGGACAGGGCCATTATTGGTCCATATTTTCTTCAGGAAATGGAAGAGAAAGTAACAAAAATTAAACAGATTTGAAGGCTACCCAGGATAGATAGAAGATTTATGTGGACAGGAATAAGTTGAATAGGGATTTAAAATTTGTAACCATTTGATTTATTGGAACATGATTCAAGTGGAGCCCAAGGGATAATTTCAGGTCCAACGAATGTGGATTTTGGATGAGAAAGTCAAGGTGCTCTGAAATCAAGTTGTCACCTTGGTAAAGGTGCAGTGGACCCATTTCAGTTGCGAATATGCTACATGGGAGCATGAGAATGTAATGATGGAATAATACCCTCTTTTTTGGATAAACGTGTTGTATATGTGTATATATAATGCACCAAGGACAATGGCTAAATAAAGGGGAGGGGAATGTAACAGCCCTACTCAACTCCTAGAATGTAGATAGCATGTATATATGAAACTGAAGTTGGAGAAACAAGGATTTATTTTGAGGGTCATTGTGCCAATGTACATGTTTGTTTGTGCTTTTGGGCTAGTATGCCTGAGCACATGTTGATAATTGTATATGTGTTTGAGGCTAGAGGACCTTGAATGTATTTATGATAATACACGCATGTTAATAAAAAAATATAATGGAAGAAAATCGATAAAATGTGAACTTTTTGGGGGATTGAGACTCCATGTATGGGTAAAAAAAAGAACATATGATTTAATAATCATTAAAAAATTCACATGCATAACCAAGGTCCATTAAGTGGCTTGGTGAATGCCAAGTGGAAAAAGTAGGGCATGTGTATAAAAGAGAGCATCTTGGTACTGTGAGGGGGAATTATTCCTATTTATCCATTCTCGAAGACATAAACAAAATTTGGCAGACAAACATGGAATGAGATACTATAAGGGTACCTAGAAGGCTCATGAGGCAATGGAACTCCTAGAAGCTATAAGACTCTAGAAAACTCCCATCTAGCTGAGTAAGGTGCCCATGAAGGTGGTGACGTAGACCAAGGGATTGTAGATGCAAGGAAGGGTGTGTAACACTTGGGTGTAATCTGTAGAAAATTAATAAATTAATAAAATGCACACACTCATAAAATAAATATCAGACATATACAAAGCAGACATGGCCGAAAAGGCCTCAGCCTTACAACATTCCTCACATTCTCATTATTAATCAATCCAATGTACAAAGAATGATAATAGTAAAAATAAATACATGAGGAAGTTTGTCTCAAGATAGTACGTCTATCTTGGACACTATGGTTGAGAAAATATCTCAACAACACACTAATATAGGAGCCTAACTAGTTGGAGAGAATCTCTCAACCAACTAAGCCTAAACTGACTCCTAACCATGAGGAACAAACTCAATCTAGAAAGGTAGGATTAAATCCTAGCTTTCATGTTTTTAATTACTTTAATTGTTTGGACTTAGAATTGTTTTTAATGTGAGAGTGAGGCTAACATAATCTAATGGGGAATGTGAGCATGTTGATTGGAGACTATCGGGGTTGGTACCTTAGTTGTGTGAGGGTTTGGAAGGGTACCTGGAAGAATCGTGAGGGCAGTGGCACTCCTAGAATTTGTAGAACTCTGGAACATCCCTAACCCATTAGGATAGTGGTTGATGAGGGATGTCATCCAATTGGTTAGAGGTTGTTAGGTTTGGCACCTTGGTCAGTTAATTGTACTAAGCATGTACTAGGGTTTGGGCAAGTTAATGCCCCATGGAGTCAAAGCTCCATCTTAAGGGTGACCCACTAGGGAAATAAAATGAATAGTGTGGTTTATGGCTAGGTGCAACGTTGAAGGTATCCAACCAATTTGGCATAACTAAAAGACTAGTATTTTCCTTTTATGTTTATTTTTGTTGTAATGTTATATATGTTTTAGTGAATTGTATCTATATAATAATCATGTCGAATATGCTTGAGCATAATTAGTGCATTCAATTATGCATTTAGATATTCATATCATTAGGTGGGGAATTTTCCAAAAAAGAGTAAAATTTTCAAATTACAGGCTACCAGAGATATCAGAGATAGAATTGGACCTCAAAGAGTCTAGAATATGCCGCAAATGGGTCGAGGGACATTACAAAGGGCTTCATGTATCTGCATATTCTTTCCAAAATTAACCAATTTGCATAGACATTTCCACATTCACATGCATTTCCCATATTCAATTTGCTTTCTAAAGATGCAGATTGTGGGTCATTGTATGGAATACTCTCCCACCAAAATTTACCCCACATGTTTTAGAGTTATAATTTCCAAACTAGAGAATACTTATCACATAGTTCTAAAACATTAATATGAATATATTTTCAGAAATGAAATTTTATTAAGGAAATAAGAAAATAAAGGCTTAAATTCCACACAATATTTTACCAAGTAAAAACATGAAAATAACATTTGGACATATTTCTTTCTTTCACTCAACGGAAAACTCTTGTCCAACCAAATTATAGCATAAAAATGTAGTATTTCCACCAAATAAAGGTGAATGTATCAATATTTCTTTACACTTAAATTTTACATAATTACCACTTGAAATCTCTCCACTCAGAAACCTCAAATAATAATCATTGTGGGAGTTAGGCTATGTAATCAACAAAAGCCATAATATATATTAACTTCTCCCAATATTCTCATTAGGCTTTAAGACATTTCAACCCATTAAAATTTAATATTATATTTAGGTGAAAGAGAATACAGTATAAACCATCCAAAATGTCCAAAGACATTATGCCAATGTTACATGCTTTTTCTTGCAGGAAAACAAATTGTAAGAAGTTAACATAACATAGATACAAATCATAATTTATAGAGCATGACATCCCAAAGGGTTCTTACACTTTATGACAACCTAAAATGCTCCTTAATATTTAAGACATAAAAAGGGATTTAATCTTCCTAGTTTAAACACGGGATATCCTCCATTGTTGTCCCAAGTAGGGTATTAATCCTTCTAAGGTTGCCACACAAGGAATAAGTCCAACTCTTCTTGACCCTATTTATAAATATACTCCAATTAATTCAATAATATTACTACTATCCCAACAAATATACTCACAATAAATTAATTTAAAAGGCTTCAAAGGCCCCAATTCAATTTCACAATAGGTTTAAAATCTTCATGAGTTCACTCGTGATTTATTTAATTAGTTAATTCATATGTTATATGAATAATTTTCCAACTAAGTATTCACTATAAAACATTGACATTCCAAATATTACTCATGTTATTAAAAAGAGTTGCATTCTAAAATATATATTCATTGCCCTTCCAAAAGAAACATTCAACCATTCACACATGAGTTCAAATTCCATCTCAAAAAGTAATAACCTTTTTTTTGAATGGAATTCACGTGACTTCTCGTAGATAAAAATTCACAATTTTGAGAGATAAACACATTTGTTTGAGTTGATTCAATATTTCCTAGTGAATGAAGACTGGTGAGCCACTCTCCACTCAACCATAGGCTTGACTATGCTACAGATATCTTGCAAGTGTCCACCCCTAAACTAGATCCAAATTCCTTAAAAGGAAGCTCACTCAAGGTTCAACAAATTCAATTTAGAGTAGAGAACATGAAGGCCACTCTCCTTCACATATAGGAAATCAACGTTCAATATTTCAAGTATTGAGCCTAGGCATATTAACATTCATAGTATGGCTGTTGTGGGGCTATGCAATACAAAGGGAGTCCTTCACTCATCTAGTGGTCCCTCATTCCTCCCCTTTCATCAGTTACTTATGTGCTAAATTAAGACCAACTACTCAGGAAATTATTATGGCCTCTAGCTCAAAATGAAGAATCTTACATTATTCTCCTTTTCCAATTCAATAAGTTCACAAAATCCACATAGGTCTAATGTGACAAAATCCACATTGGTCATTCCAACACTATTATTCTTAATTACAAATTACAAAACATGGCGTTTAAAAAAGGGTGTTACATCACATCAATTCCTTGCACATCCTTACTTCACATGAATCCTAAAGTGTAGCATCATTGTTTTCACTTGTTCGTATACTTGAAAATCTAGAATATATTTATATTCAAATAAGATTTTCTAGCCAGCCATATACCCCAAGTAACTATGTTTGAAATGGATTATAATTATTCAATTTTTTTTTTTTAACCATTTCCTCAAAGATTCTTCTCTAACATCACTAAACCACTCATTTGAAACATTTGAAATTGACTCTACCTCCTTCCAAATGTATCTGAATATGGATAATGGATTAGAAAATCACATATAGGTTCTACATATACACAATGCACACATCCCCATCTCATATGTACTCCTCTACATTACTTCCCATGTTGATGCCTTATTCTTTAAACTATCTAGAGAAATATTATAATATTTTTGTGGGATTTGAATTTCTAGATCTACCTATACTTCCAAATTCATGATAGAGTTTCCATTTCCCCTCTCAACCTAATATGATCCTTCTTTAGATTCTCAAGACAATCACTCCATAAAGTCATGTTGCTCCCTTCCAAATAATTAACTATGTTAACCTATAATCTTGCTACGAAATATCTCTAATGCTTGAAACTCCCATGTTATTGAGGATACTCAATCTTCCCTTTTGTATAATGTTAATAAAATCTTTCATCAATCTTATCCTTTCACTAAAATCAAGGGTAAAGACAATACTAATTAGTAAATGTCCATGGACTCAATACTTCCACCTTATAATGTTCCTCCTAAATACTTCCTAAGTAAATAATTTCCCAAAAAACAACTACCCATGGGTTACCAAAATGATTAACATTCTTCAATCCCCACCCATAATTCTCATTTTACCTAGTTATAATCTTCAATTTTACTAAAGTAATTCCATCATTTTGTTTTTTCTTACACAAAAAAGAATTTAAAATATGTCTTCTAATATTTGCAAGGCCTCCTTTATGAGTATATAAAAAGGAATTAAAAAAAAAAAAAAAAAACATGCATGGTCTCCAACACAAATTCTACCAATGTCATCCTCCCACCCAAACACAACCATTTATTATAACAATTATTAATTTTGAACTTTATTTTTTCAATGAGACAATCAAAATCATTTTTCTATATTCAATTATTTTAGATATAAAACTTAAATGTTTGAAGCCATATTGAAACTATAAGAGTTTACGAGAAAAACAACTCAGCAACACATATGCTTATTATCTTGATCCATGCCATTAAAGAAGATTGTATATTTTTGTAAATATAGCTCTATAATTATAGCTACTTCATAATTATCAAATATTCCTATCGTTCCCTTGCCTTACACTTCCATTAGAAAACAACAGAGAATTATGAACAAATAATAACTAATTCAATGATAAAGACCTTCCAATTATGACCCATCTCATAATCCCTAGTCTTTTTGCTTCCATAATATCCCTACCACTGCCTTCAATCACAATTAAGAAAACCAAAGGAGATAAAGGATATCCTTACCTCAACACCCTAAACAATAAAAATAAATAAAATAAATATAAAATATACAACCCACTATCCATTTAACCAAACTAAATCCCACATGAAAAAGCATGATTCTAAGATATAACCCACTAATTTTGTTATATGCCTTGGATACATCTAATTTCATAAACATTTTTGGTAAATTATTAATTGTTATTGAGTGATGACATTTTTTAAACCTAATAACTTCATGTATTTATGTTCTAGCTAGAAACCCATATTTTTCTTGAGAGGTAACTTATCAAAATATTTTGCTTTTAACTCTAACTAGCAAAATTTTTGCTATGATTTTGTACACATAATTACAAAAGTATATGGGCACGAAATTATGAAAAGTATTAGCGTCAGTCTTTTATTGAATCAGTGTTAGAATCATAGCACTAAAACCTTGTGGGATCTTCCAAAACTCGCAACTTCTTCAATTACCCTAATTAATTCATCTTCCACTAAATCATATTAAATATTAAAAAAACACACTAGCAATCATGTAGACCTGTGATTTTATCCTTTTTAAAAGAAGCAAATAGATATTTTAATTCTGTTTTTGATATATTTGAAAAAGAGGTTATCCTCAAAATTGTGTATATATTTGTGTTGTACAACTCTTTATAAATAGACTAAAAATATGAAACTCTTAAATCTAGTACATCGGAGAGAGTTTCCTTTATCATTTTTCATTTCCAAAAATGGTATTGGTTCTCTTTCTATGAAAGAAAAATTATGAAATAGCTCTATATTTCCATCTTTCATTTCAAATTTATCCACATTGTTTTTTTTTATTTGGAATCCAAACAATCCCAACACCCTTTACCACTTTGAAGGATGTTGTAAGCTAAAATGTGTTGATTCATTAACCATAACTTATCTATTATTTATTGATAGTTTATTCCATAATCATAACGTACCTACCATTTCTTGATCATAACTTGCCTACTACTTATTGTGGAAAATAACTTACTTAGTATTTCTTGATCAATTCTTGAAATTCTTCCACTTCCATCCATATGGTTTTATGATCCAGGGGATCAATAAAGTGCTCAAAAAGGAAAGTGTTCAAAAGTGCTTGAAACTAGTGCCAAAACGTAGATCTTGCTACCCTGAATCCAACACAACTTGAATCGATCAACACTGATATCATATGCTCCAAATATAGCATTCTAATCACTTTCCTAAACAATTAAAATTTTTGAAGGTTGAAGTGCAAGACTGCCGACTAGGCAATCCGTACAATGACTCAGCAGGTTGACTAGGTACTTTGGGCCAATTGTAGGTTGCCAAGTTGTTATACGTGATTGGTTGAGAATTGTCGAAATTTGATTAGTTATGGTATATTTTATGTGGACCTATGAAAGGGTGTCACATGGCCCAATCACGGGCTGCCACGTGACACCCTAGGATTGACTAAAATTTTATTAAGGGACAAACTAGACTTCATGAGGTTCAAACATGAGACCTCTTGCTAATCAACGCAGTGCTCTACCAACATGTTTTTAGTGGCACTTAACCATTTTAGTCCTCAATTGCTATTTGAAGTTTCAGTGTTGATCCATTGGGGAATGGGGTCAGGGCTAAGCCCGTGGTCCCCGATCACCTCGCACCCACAAAACCATAGGGGGAGGAGCCGATGACTTCAGGCTTAGTCCCAGCCCAAGGTCATAACACAGGGCACATAACCACGATAGAGGCAGAGATTAGCACTCACATCAAGGGGCTTAGAGTAAGGTCCTCGGATGAGGTCCAATGGTATACCATAGGACCACCACCATTAGAACGGAGTTAGATGCAGAGGGGGGATAAGGTTTAGTCCTAGCCTAGGTCTTATGGGTAGCGTCAGAACCATAGGTGGTTCTAAATCATTAGGTACGGGATTCAAGGGCTAGCCCTAGGTTTTGTGACAACAATGGAACCATGCCCGAAGATTTGAGGGCAATGCTGACGGGGGTGGGCAATTATTCCCAACCCCCAAGTGCATGGCCCCATGTGGCCCAGTTTTTTGCCATAGGGTCATTGCGCATTTAAACAGATCAACAATTTTCACTTGAAACGGCAGGAATCTTGTTGTTTCTGGGTGAAAATTCCCCTCAGATGTTCTTGGAAAGGTAGAATTCGTAGAACAGTTAGTAGGGGAGTCTAGTTTGTAGAGTAGTTAACAACAAAAATTCTCTAGAGCATAGCTTCCTCAGTTTTTGGCCATATTGAGCCTAACAAGAGCCCATATTGGGGTTTTTGGGTGTTCTAGAGCCATTGGAGACATTATTTTTACATTTTGAGCATTGTAAATCCATGAAATAACATATTAGAGCACTTAATGAAAGAGGCCCAACATTGGATGTTGGACCAAGAGATGTAGCCTAGCAGGGGTGAAATCCTTTATCATTTTGTTGTCTTGTGTTGCTATGTATTGTATATTTGTCTCTGTTTTTATGCTGCAAACTAAGTTTAAAAGACATTCATTTATGTACTTTTGAAAATTGATCCATTTCCTAAAAGACATAAAAATTTACTTGCAAATTTTCTATAAATCTTCAAGTTTGTAATTTAGATCAGTTTGGTATCATAGCTCAAGGATATTTTGGAGGTTTGATTATGATTACAAGTGCTTTCTGATGCTTAAAAGGTTGAAGCTGAAAATAGGAGAAGGTTTGGTTGTAGAGACAAATCCTCAAGTGGGTTCAAGGAAGCCACACATACCTCAAGCTTCACAAGTCATGGCACATGAAGAAGGTCATAAGGGGATGTCTGAGGATGAGAGAACTTTCATAAAATCTTTCTTTGAAATTTCTGAAATGGTGAAAGTTCTATTTGAAGAGAGAAACACAAGGTTGCAAGGAGAGAGCTCAAATCCTCCAAAATGTAATTGAGGAAATGGTGAAAAACCTCCACCTCCCCCTTTTTCTTCACCTCCATCTTCACCCTCATCTTCTTCTACTTTAACCCCTTCACATACTCCTCCAAGAACTCTAAAGGGACATGGTAAAACTCCTTTGTTAAAGCTTGATGTAAAATTTGAATTGCCTGTCATGTACAATGGGGAAGAGATGTTGAGAAATTGGATAATTGGGTTCGTCAACTGGAAGTATATTGCAGGATTCAACAAATTGATGATGATTACACTAAAATTCATCCTTCTTCTCTAAGGTTGGAAATTGTAGCACTCATTTGGTGGGAAACCAATACTCAAGAGGATCTGAAGAAAAGTGGTAAAATTATTTCCTCTTGGAATGATTTTGTAGCTACATTAAGAAGACAATTTTATCCATTAGCATACATGCATAAAGCAATAATGGATTGGAAAAAATTTAGACAAGAAAAAGGTATGAGTTTTCAAATTTATACCCAAGAGTGTAGAAGAAGACTGTTCATTTTGGGTGTAGATTTATCCTCTCAAGACACTCTCCTTAAATACATTAGTGGTTTACATAGTTACGTGAGGCATAGAATTCTTATGTTTAATCCTACAAAGCTAGATGAGGTTTGTGTATAAGAAACTCTTTTACAAGCAAGAGGGAAAAATGTTCCTCAAGGGACTAGCTAGAATCCATTTAAGTCTAGAGACAAAGGAAAGGGGAAGTTCAAAGGAAAGGATAAAAATAATGCTTCAATCAAGAAAGAGGGACAAAAACTCACATGTAAACGTTTTTCAAAGGAAGTCCATGATGAAGACCATTGTTGGAAAATTCATCCTAAGTTGAGACCCAAAAAATTTAAGAACAAGAAGAAAGAAAAGACTACAACAACAACTCAACAAGATCTAGGATCTCATTCAGGAGATGAGACCAAAATCATAGGCATGGGATTGAAAGGTAAGGATTCTATTGCAAGTACTAGTTCTTCTAGCAAGCCCATTGAATCTCAAAATGAAAAAGAAAGAATTCAACTTTTCCATATTAGAGTCATCTGAAAACCTAACAAAGTAGATACTTTGTTTGATAGTGGATCCCAATCCAACCTTATTTCAAAGCCATTGTGAAGAAACTAAGCTTGGAAACCATTTCTCATCGTAAACCTTATACTTTGTGTTGGATATGTGACAATGCCAAATTTCAAGTGACAATAAAATGCATACTTAAGTTTGCCATCACTGAAAATTTTATTGATGAGGTAAAACTTGATGTAGTACCGCTTGACATATGTGAGATTGTTTTGGGAAGACCATACTTATATTATAGGAAAGACAACCTTCCTCACCATGAGAACAAGTTTCATTTGTTTAAATATGGGATTGAGTATATTGATAGAGCACATCGCAAGAAGTTGAATTTGTCTCTTGTGAATGCTAGACAAATGAAGAGGTTTGTAAATGCTAGTTAGAATTTTGTGTTGTTAATGATCAAACACAAAGGCATTGAGGAATCTGATGCTTTCCAAGGATGTGATATAAAACTCAAACATGATTTAGTTGAGGTTGTTAACACATGCGATAAGATGTTTTAGGAGTATGAAATGTTGCCTCCTAAAAGAGGAAAATATCATCAAGTTCAATTGCAGCCAGATGCACCACTTTTAAACATTGGTATGAGTAAGAGGCTAGTGTTAGCGAATGCAGAGATCAAGAAGTAGATGAGAAATCTACTTGACAAAGGGATCATTAGGTCTAGTACATCTCTTTGTGGGTCTCCTAATGTTTTAGCTTTGAAGAAGGATGGTACATGGTGATGGCAATCATGGTGTGTGGATTTTGGAGTTTTGAACAAAATTACAATAAAGAATCATTATCCTCTTCCTTGCCTTGACGTTTTTTTGAATCAATTGAAGGATGTCCTTTATTTCACTAAGTTGAACATGTGAATTGGTTACCATCAAATAAGACTTGTTGAAGGTGATACATGGAAAACCGTTTTCAAGACAAAGTTAGCTTCATTGCATGATTTGACAAGGGTGAAACATGTCTCTCAATGGGGAGGCACACAGTAGAAAGCCTTCAATGCATTGAAAGGTAAAATCAGTACAACATCATTTTTTGTGTCAGATATAAATTAGTCATTACGGATTTAGTTGGTGAATCAGATGGCACAAGAATATTTGGTGAAGAGTCAAGCCAAGTACAAGGCTATACATGATAATCATCGTGTTGACCATAGTTTTCAGGTTGGAGATGAAGTAAGTCTTTGCATCAACAAAGACAAGCTTCAAGGTGGAGAGAAATAGAAATTGTATGAGCCTCCTTTGATTGAAGATCAAGGAGAGAATGTTCAGATTCCTTCAATAGAAAATTTCTCTCATGAATATCTTGAAGAATTATAGCAAGATATTATCCTTGAAAAGAGAACAAAAACTTCAAAACAAGGGAATGAGGAGTAACTTTGTGTGGGACTCAAAGGTACAAATCCAAGAAAAACCAAATGAATTGTGATCCAAAAATGGATCCTAGATAAACCTCTAAATCTAAAAGACTTCATATAAGAGGTAAAAGGTGCCAAATGGCACAAATCCTTTGTAAATCAGAGGAAAATTAAAGTCGCAGGCTACTATTGAAAATAGTCTCATAGCAAATATCTCCTCATTATGAATCCAATGCAACTTGAATGGGTGAAAACAGACTTCAGATGAAGGAGTTATTGTAAAAATAAATTCCCCTTTTTTTCGTTGGGAAAAGAGGCAAAAATCCTTTAAAAATGGGCAAAAAAACCTTATAAGGGAAAATTGCATCACATAAGGCCAAGGTTTAAAGTTAGGTGGAAGGCACCCCCGATCAGCGACCTCCGATGATCGGATTGGTGGGTTGGATTGGAGACAGTTAGTGTATAGAAGGAAAGGTCCCGGGCCGATGCGACTTGCGACTGCGATCGCCGATATCGGTGGATCCCTGTCAATGATCCTAAAAGGAAAGGCCCCAGGCTAATGTGACTTGTGACTGCAATCACCGATATCGGTGGATCTCTGTCAGTGATCCCAAAAGGAAAGGACCCCGGGCCATGCGACTTGCGACTGCGACTGATGACTCGGCAGTTTGTACGATGACTTAATAGGCTGACTATGTAGGTTGACTATGTACTTTGGGCTAATGGTAGGCTTCCAAGTGGCTATACGTGATTGGTTGAGAATTGTTGAAATTTGATTTGCTGTGGTATATTTTGGACCTATCAAAGGATGCCACATGGCCCAATCACAGGCTGCCACATGGCACCCCAATATTGACTAAAAGTTTGTTAAAGGTCGAACTAGCCTCCATAGGGTTTGAATGCAAAACCTCTTCCCAGTCAACGTAGCACTCTACCAATGCATTGCCAATGGGACTTAACCACTATAGTCCTCAATTGTTATTTAAAGTTTCGATGTTGATCCATTGGGGAATGGGGCTAGGGCTAAGCCCCTAGCCCCTAGTCACTTCACACCCATAGAACCATATGCAAAGGAGTTGAGGGCTCAGGGATTAATCGTGGAGCAAGGTCATGACACCGGGCACATAACTACAGTGGAGGTGTCGATTAGCGCTCACACCAAGGGGCTTGGGGTAAGGCCCCAAGACAAGGTCCTAGGGTATACCACATGACCACGATCATCGGAAAGGAGCTGGATGTAGAGGTGGGCTAAGGGTTAGCCCTAGCCTAGGACTTATGGGTAGTGTCGAAACCATGAGCGGTGCTAAATCGTGAGGCGTGGTATTCAGGGGCCAACCCGAGGTTTTGTGACAACAATGGAACTGTGGATTAGGATTCAGGGGCTATTCCGATGAGGGTGGGTGGTTATCCCCAAGCCCCCGGTGCATTGCTCCATGTGGCATAGTTTTTTTACAATATGGCTCATTGTGCATTTAAAGAGATTGATAAGTTGCACCCGAAACGTCGGGAATCTCATTGGTGCTAGGCAAAAATGTCACTGAATGGTTCTTGGAAAGGTGTAATTATCATAGCAGTTAGCAAGGGAGTCCATTTTGTAGAGGAGTTAACAATGAAACTTCTCTAAAGCACAACTTTCTCATTTTTTTCCCAAATTGAGCCCAACAATAACCTAGCTTCAATTTTTTTCCTTCATCATTTTTCTATCTTTTGTTCTTGTGTATGGTATATATGTCTCTACTTTTATGCTGCAAAATAAGTTAAAAAACCATTAATTTTTTTACTTTGGCAAATTGATCCATTGCCTAAAAGACATAAAAATTTACTTGCAAATTTTCTATAAACCTTCAAGTTTGTAATTCATATCATTTTAGCCTCTCCTTATCTCTACTTATAATTACATAATATCTAATCCACTCATAGAGACTCCATAAATGAAAAATATGTTCAATTGGTTAGAAATCCGTTCTTGCCTAGTGTTGTTCTTCCATGTAAAGATAAATTTTAAAGATTAACAAAATCAACCTTTCTTTATTTTGTATATGACTAAATTTTCCACCTTATTGGTTTAATAGAAATTATGATTCTATTGTTATCAATTAAAATCTAAAAACTATAAATTAAATTATGAATCATATTTTATATTTTATATATACCAAATAGATAAATTCTAAATATATATCTTTTTATTATTTAATAATAAAGTAATTATAGGGATCAAATTCTAAATATATAGTTTTTTTATTATTTAATTTCAAGAAATGTATTATTTTTTATATTAATAATGATGATGATGATTAATGTCAACTAAGATCAATATGGTCTATCGGACCTCAAGAAAGTAAAAGAATTTAATTGTGACTCTTTAATACGTTATTTCTATGATCAAAAAGAAGAGAAAGAAGCATTCCTAGATCACTATAGTTTTGTTGACTTAACAAGTCAAGAAGGTTGGAAGTGGGGCAAATGTGTTGTAAATGAGAACGGATGTGAATAAAAGTCAAGAAATTCAAGAGAAAGTGTTTTTCACCTTCAACCATAGTCTTGTTGACTTAACAAGTCAAGAACGCTGGAAGTGGGGAAAATGTTTTGGAAATGAGAACGGATGTGAGTAAAACTCGGGCAATCCAAGAGAAAGTGTTTTTCATATTAAACCCTCTTAGTATCTTAAAGGTGACAAATTATTTTGTCCCAAGGTGTTTTAGGAATAGAACAACGTCAAGTTTCACATCAAAGCTCATGAGAATTAGTTATGATATTCGCAATGTTCATTTTTTTCTTAACACTAGTCAAGATAGAAAGACAATTCTAGTTAGCAAGAGTGGGGTTAATCACCTCATTATAATACCTTATGTTTCTTTTTCCATATAACTTCTTATCATCCCATAACTTATCCTTAAATTTAGAAGTAATAGTATTTTTAATATTATCCTTATTCTCCAAAATGATCTCCTCCTTTATCCCCCAATGGTTGAGCCAAGACTGAGCGTCCTTATGTCAGCCTCACTTGAGCGAGAGGTGGGGGTTTTGGATGGACTTAGAAGTAATACACATTAAGAAATTTTGATCCTTCATGTATTTTTAAAATGAATTTATTTATTTTTTAATATAATTTTATGTTATATTATTGTTACACGCTACTACTTAACGATATCTCTCTCCATACTCAGATCTAGAGCACATCCCCATGAATTCATTGATAACAAATTCAAAATTAAAATAAAACTAACCTAGATCCATTTTAACTCTAGATCAAAAGAGAATGATCAAATCTATCGAAGTGTAAACCTCTTTTTTTATTGCAAAATTCATCCTCTCAATGAGGGTTAGGATGGATCTAAGCTAGTTTAATTATTAATAATTAAATTTTTTTTATGTAATTTAGAAATATTCAAAATATTTTAATTAATAATTATTATTATTATTTATTTTTTTTGTAATTTTAAGGAGTCAAAATGTTTAGATAACATAACAAGACATTACAAGATCTCTTTCATTCTAGGCTCAATAGCCCAACCAAAAAAACACACATTTGAAGCTCACATCAATTATTATGTCCACATTATAGTTTTTGATATTTTAATTCCATAATGAATAGACTCAAAAGATTTACAGGTGAACTCTTCATAATCTAAGTACCCCAAGAGATTTTTAGGATGTTCAATCCAAATATGTAATAAAAAAAACTATTTTAGAAAACACAAATCAAGATTTGGCCACAAATTTTTTCTTCGGACATGAAATTCACAAACTCCAAAAAAATTGCATTTAAAAACTACTTCTAATGAATATCCACGCATTTAGTGATAATCTAATGGTCATATGCACTCTTAAGAAATATTAAATGTTGCATAGTATCATGGGTGAAGGTAAATATTCACCATATATTTGTTATTATTAATAACCTCAAAAAATAGTAAATGTTGCATAATATCATGGATGAAGGTAAATATGCACCTTATATTTATTATTATTATTATTATTATTTATTAAAAGATCCTTATCCACCCTCATGTAACATTCAATATTGTGTAGTAATAAATACCCACCTTCACTCACTCAAACTTTAATATACCCCATAAAATTAATATTAATATTAATCCAATTGTAAATATATACCCTCACATTAAAAAAATGTATGTTCGCTGCTAGAAATAGTCAATTATGATGCATAACAAGGCGGTAAAAATGAATATGAAATATCAAATTATTACCATTAATAATAATTAAATAATGTATAATTACGGTTGTACAATATTTGATATTTTACATTTAATTTATTCAAGTTGTTTTTAGTGAGACTTTTTGAAAGTTTTTTTGGTGGGTTTTTCCACTCTAATCTCTAAAACCCCTTAAGAATTTATTGAAATCACAAGCTTGATGGGTAACCCCTATACAATGGAAGTTCCCTAGGGGTTTTTTGTGTGTTGAATCTATATATACAGTTAATAATAATAAATGCATACTTACCCTTATACAATATTTGATATTTTACATTTAATTTATTCGAGTTGTTTTTAGTGAGACTTTTTGAAAGTTTTTTCGTTGGGTTTTTCTCCTCTAAATTCTCTAAAATCGTTAACGAGTTTATCGAAATCACAAGCTTGATGGGTAACCCCTATACAATGGAAGTGACCTAGGGGTTTTTCGGGTGTTGAATCCATATATACAGTTAATAATAATAAATGCATACTTACCCTTATACAATATTTGATATTTTACATGTAATTTATTCGACTTGCTTTTAGTGAGACTTTTTCAAAGTTTTTTTGGTGGGTTTTTCCACTCTGAATTCTCTAAAATCCATCAAGAATTTATTGGAATCACAAGTTTGATGGATAGCCCATATACAATGGAAGTGCCCTTGGGTTTTTTAGGGTGTTGAATCCATATATATAGTTAATAATGATAAATGCATACTTACGATTATACAACATTTGATATTTTACATTTAATTTATTGGAGTTGTTTTTACTGAGACTTTTTGAAAAAAAAATCTCTGGGTTTTCCACTATAAACTCTCTAAAATCCTCGAGGAATTTATTGAAATCACAACCGTGATGGGTAACCGCTATACAATGGAAGTGCCCTAGGGGCTTTTCGTGTGTTGAATCCATATATATAGTTAATAATAATAAATGCATACTTACCCTTATACAATATTTGATATTTTACATTTAATTTATTCGAGTTGCTTTTAGTGAGACTTTTTGAAAGTTTTTTCGTTGGGTTTTTCCATTCTAAATTCTCTAAAATCCTTCGCAAGTTTATTGAAATCACAAGCTTGATGGTTAAGCCCTGTACAATGGAAGTGACCTAGGGTTTTTTCAGGTGCTAAATCCATATATCCTGTTAATAATAATAAATGCATACTTACCCTTATACAATATTTGATATTTTACATGTAATTTATACGAGTTGCTTTTAGTGAGACTTTTTGAAAGTTTTTTCGGTGGGTGTTTCCACTCTAAATTCTCTAAAATCCATTAGGAATTTATTGGAATCATAAGTTTGATGGGTAACCCCTATACAATGGAAGTGCGCTAGGGTTTTCTGGGTGTTGAATCCATATATACAGTTAATAATAATAAATGCATAGTTACCGTTATACAATATTTGATATTTTACATTTAATTTATTGGAGTTGTTTTTGGTGAGACTCTTTGAAAAAAAAATCTATGGATTTTTCTAATCTAAATTCTCTAAAATCCTCGAGGAATTTATTGAAATCACAATCGTGGTGGGTGGTGGGTAACCGGTATACAATGGAAGTGCCATAAGGGTTTTTCAAGGTGTTGACTCCATATACAAAGTCAAAACAGTTTAAATAACACAAATCAAAATTTCACCTCAACTTCTTATTTTATTATTTGACATTTAAAATATTTATTTAATAATTTAGAATTTTATTAGTATGATGGACAAATTCAAACATGCAAAATAAATTAAATTTAATAAAATATTAATTTTTATACCAAAATAATTCCATATAAATGGGTTTGATGCATGTGCCCTAGTCAAATTTGATATTTACAAAAGAATTTTTATTAATTTTTAGTATTACTTACTGTTTTTTATTAATTTTTAACTAAAAGATTATAAAATTAAACTTATTCGATTCTTTAATATTAACCCTTATTTGACTTGGAAAACAGAGGGACACGATGTTGTAAAGATGGATGGGTTTGTCCCAGGTCAAATAATCTTTATTAATTCTTTCATCTCACTCACTAAATTACAACGATAAAATTTAGTTTATTTAACTTATAAAAGAGAGGGAACCCATCTTCAAAAATAAGGTTTTGAAAATAGAACTAGTGTTGCAACCTCATAAAGATATTTTTTTCCTCAATCAAAGTAAATTCTCTGGATATTTTCATGGAGCACCAACTTGCAACCTGCTAAGGTATATATAGCAACCAGCTAAGGTATATATATTTTATTTTTAATTCTAATGTTTACATAAATTTTCATGCAGGTTTTTATAGCAAAGTTTATTTTTGAACCCTAGGGCTTAAGTAGGATAGTCTCTCTTAGTTTGATCACTTCGGTAGTATATCTCCATCTGAGTAATTTTTTTATTGTTCCCTGCACAGTTGAATCCCTAGTGGTAAATGGCTTCACCATCTTCCTCTGCTACGATGGCCAACTCTGAAGTTGCGCTTAGCACTCAGCCTGCTTTGGAAGAGCGCGACCAACACCAAACAGTTGAAGAAGATACCGAAGAAAAAGCCCCTGTTCCATTGATGCTTCACATTCTAGAAGTTGAACCTGGGGCTGATATAGTTCAGTGGTTGCATGGAATTTTAGAAAGTCTTCAGGTAGAAGAGCTCTTCGTGATAAGCACCACAGGAACGGTCTCTGATGTTACAATCTCCACAGCTGGTTTAGTCACAAATTTTCCTGGAATATTTCATATACTCTCGCTCTCTCGGTCATATTTTCCAACCGAAAACCCTCTGACCCTGATAGTGTGTAGAGAGAAAGTTATTGCATTAACGGTTCATAGGATTCTTTGAGCAGCCAGTCCAGTTAATATTGTTACTGGAACCTATGCCGATCCTCCAGTTAATATTGTTACTAGAACATATACCGATCCTTCTGTGTTAACAACCTGTACACCCTTGCCCAGTTGGGGAGACAGTGACAATACAATGCACCATTATTCTGAGGCCATTGCATACGCTATGTCTCCCATTCCTTCTGATTGCCAGCCTCATTGTGATGATACTACGGATGCTGCATTGCCCGTTGCTACGGATTAACAGCCTCATCATGACACTCCCCAGCATGGTTTTTGAATAATCTCAATAGAGAACGTTTTGGTGCTATGTCAGTGACCTCTATTTCATTCTTTCCAGAGTGATTTTTTTTTTTAATTTCATTAGTGAGTACATGGCACATTGCAGGTTTATTTGGGGACTTCTACATAGAAATGATGATTTATAATGAATAACAGTTTTGATATAACTTTCAATATTTCTGATACAGTGAGAAGCAATTAAAACTTCATTGAAGTGTGCATTTCTTCTCCTGTAAATGGCTGTCAACTATAATTTCTGTAATCTTTATGGCTTCTTACGTTATTTGTTGGGTAAATAGTTAAGTTTTGCAGAGTATTGATTGTTTTGCAGAGTATTGCTTCCATCAATACAGGAAATGCAGAATATACCATATATATTAATGAAAAAAAATATAAAACATTATATAAATAACTCATATTTTCTGAAAAGTCATGTATTTTAGTATTTATTCCTGAGTAAACTATATATTTTAGTATTTACTTCCCAGTCTACAATTATGTCATATAATAAATGTACAATGTAATGATTTTCCAAGTGGAATTGTTTCCGAGAATTCTAAGGACTTTTAGATTATAGTTTGTGTTCCATTATGTCATATATATAATAAATGTTTAATCTAATGATTTTCAAAGTGGTATTGTTACTGAGAATGATAAATGTTAAATGTAATGATTTTCAAAACGAGTAGTCTACCTAGGTTGTAGAATGGCCCGTTTTCCAGCACCGGCCGGAAAATCGTCCGGCTCCGGCCACCGGTAACCCCTCTACCCTCCGCCACCATCCCCTAGCTCCGCCACCCTCTTTCTCCGCTACCCTCCCCTAATAGTCCTGACATTCGCTCTCATTCTCTGAAAAAAAAATCAAAATGCACACGCCTGACATCCCCTGACCGATCGGGGACGAGCTGGAGTATTATGGCAGGTTTGAAATGGTCACCCGTGCGCAGAGCTGCAATTACTCTTCGACCTGCAGAGCTGCAATTACTCTTCAATCACAGAAATCAGCAGAAATGGAGAATGCCGAACGTCGTGGCCCGGCTGATGGGTCTTGAACTTATGCCAGACGAGCCCGTTTCTAACGATGATTCCAGGAGAAACTCCGTCAGCAGTAGGCAAGAGCAAAAGGCTTCTAAAGTTCATTCCATCATAATATCTCAAAATGCGAATAGATCTCACAGCGTTAGGGAACATCCTTAAGAAAACCAGCTGGAAGAGTTCAAGCGCGAGTTCGAAGCTTACGAAATTCAGCAATACAGAGATTATTCTCAGTATTTTCAATCAGAAAACCACAATAATGTCATCTCTGCCGCCAGAAAAAATCACAACCAGAAGTTGTTAAGGGAAGAAAACATTACACCAGAAAATACCAAACAAAGCAACTGCGAGCAGTGGAGAAAACTTCTGCAGGCACTGGAATTTATTCATAAAAATAAAGAGAATCTTGGAAGTGTGCTGGAAGATAGATATTCCTTGCAAGGAAAACTAGCACAACCACAGGAAATAACCTCCTCATGATGTGCAGAAGCCACAAAGGTACCGAATGGGTCAATGTTTCGTTGCAGGTCAAAACCTCCTTTAGCTGATGAAGTTGCTCCTTTTCGCGCTTCTCGTCATGACAAAGGAGAAAAAATACTTTCTCCAAACAATAATATTAGAAATTTAAGCTATTCACTAACGTCAAAGAAAACCCTCCTCAAGCGTCCTTCAAAAACCGCCGGCGTCGCCAAGCCTTCGTATCCTGGAAGTCATCCATATCAATGCTCAAAAACCGAGTCCAAGCAAAGCGTTAACAACAACAACAAAATGTTGAGGTTCTCAAAGGACGTGATCAATCCCAGAGAAATTGCAACAGAAATCGTGAAGCACGCGAAGGAAAACGCAACGACTAAAGCTTCACAGAAGGTCACTGCAAATCAAGATTTTGGAAGCTCTACTTCATCTTCCACCTCCAGAAGAAGAAATTTACTGAGAGTAAAATCACTAGGCATAGTTGAAGCAGATAATCCATCAACTCTTAAAAGGCTCTCAAACCACTCGGGGAAAACCAGCCCTAGAATGGTAATTTCCCCTTGGTGTAATGATCACAAGCTTTCTAAACATTCAAATTGTTCCGAGAGCAAGCCCAATTCACCTGTGCCGAGGTGAATTGGCACATCCAAATTGTTCTCAGAGCAAGCCCAATTCTCTATAGTATGTGGCTCTTATCAGTATGGTATTAGTACTTGTAAGTTGTCTTATTGTAATGGCATATATCACAACGATATTTTCTAGTGAAAGTCATTGAAATGCATCTTATTACCATGATTATCTTCTTTATGGAGTATAAATCTAATTCCTACCATCTTCACCTCCATCTTTGGAGGTTGATTAAGTTCATCATGAATGTTATTTGTTTATTGATAGATCTTTAAATACAACCAGTTTATTTATTTGTTTATGGATTTTCTGGATGCAAACAAGTTCAACCAATGAAAAGAACATATACTATTATGATTGAATGTTGATCTTTGCTCTGAGCAGTGGTCAAATATTTTCAGGAGTTAATGTATAAGTTGATTACCGTGATTGTTTTCATCATGCAGTTTGGGCTTAAGTTCTTCATGAAAAATGAGATTCTCAACAGAATAGCTCATCACACATGTTATCAGTTTATTGATAGATTCTTTAAATACAAGAATCATATTTATTTGTTCATGGATTCTTTGAATACAAGCAAGTTAAAATCACTGAAAACACCATATATTACTTTTATGATTGAATGGGGATATTTTCTCTGAGCAGTGTTCAAATACTTTCAAGAGTTCATGTACAAGGTTATTGGCAACTATTACTAAATTGTGCTTGCCCTGTATATGTATCATACATACACCAGATTAGACTTCTTGCTAGGGTTGAACACAGGAACACCCATTTGGAGTTTCGATTAATTTGAGTAGCTCTTAACATTTGGTCCATCAATGAATCCTTTAGTTTCCTTAGATAAATTAAATAAAGAAATGGCTCCCACAAAAGTTACTGAATGGGTGATTAACTGAACAGGACTATGCGCATCAAAAGCTGCAAATAATTGACAACAAAGTTCATAAAATTTAGAAGAAATGCCTACATCTGGGATTTGGATTTGTTTATTTCAATTTACAGGTCTATTATTTCAATTTACAGCAAGCAATTAATACAGTATAACAGCATTCCAGGTAACTAAATCTCATAGTTTGCTTTGATATTGCAGAGGGATTCTCCCCTGTGGTGTGAAAGCACTACTGTGAAGTGCAAGGAGGTTCCTTGAGGTGACAGTTTGCATTATCTAGTTATCTTGGAACCCTTCCAATTTCTAGCATTAGGATTGACATGGAAAGGATGTTGGCAATCTGTGGTGCACACACTGAAACATCCACGAGGATGAGATCACCCATCACAAGCATTGAATTATGTCAGCTAACAAGTCTAGGTAAGGGTCCTAAAAAAAATCACTATAAATGGCAAAATAAGAATATGTTGGGGACAAGTAGAAAACTACAGAGTAAATGTCTTTGGAAAGAAGAATTAAACCATTGATTTGAATCCCCATGAATCTTGCAAAATTGTCAGTAGCTATCATAGTGACACTGCCTCGAAAACAATCTCTAATTAAACAAGCTACCCCATCTGAACCTCAAATGCCACCAGAGCACTTCATCTCCTATCTGCAAATAGAAATCTGATGAAACCCAAGAATATTGAGAAATAGTGGGAACTAGCATGGGTCTCATTAACAAAGAGAATATCTAATGGACCTAATGCATCAAATTCTTAAAATGGACACATGCTTTTACTTCTTTTAAACTGACATTTTTTCTTCTTATAATCCTTTTTCTTCTATGATGGATCACAGTGAGAGTGAAAACCGAATTCCACATCCTCCAAATGAGTCTATCAACCCTACACTAGCTCGACAACTCCCTCAATGTATCAATAAAAATAAGAAAGCAGGCAATAATCTAGTCCATGACCCTCCCTATCAAGACCTAACACATTCATAGTTCCAACAAGCCTCGTCTCTTTTGGCTCAAGTTCTAGAGACTCGTATTCCAAAAACATTTATGGTCATCCAGAAATAAGATGCAACAATGAATGAAGAATTTCTTTACTAAATGGAAAAGGATACTTGATATATAGTCCCTCTTCCAAAAGGAAGAAAACTTGCCAAATGCAAATGGGTTTACACTAATAAGTGTGTTGTAGAGGATAGTGTGTAAGAATGCAAGGCCTAATCAGTTGCTAAAGTTTTTTCACGGGTATAATTCATTGGCTACAACAAAACATTTTCCCCAGTTGCCAACATGAATTCCATCAAATCAATGCTAAATTCACTCTCTTAAATGAGATTTACAATAAAAACTTCATGAGGACCAAAGATTTCTTTAGAGTGATTCAAGTCTTGTCCTCTGCCTCAAGAAATCCCTTTATGGCCTTAAGAACGCTCCTCAAGCTTCGGATGAAAAAATGGATAGATTCCTTCTAAACTTCACCTCTTCTAGATGCCACTTAGACCACAATATCTATACCAAGTGAGTCAGAGACCATATTTTCATATGCTTACTTCATGTTGATTACCTTATACTCATAAATAGTGACACCAAGCTTATAACCCATGCGGAATTTAGCCTCAAGAAGAAATTTGATATGACAAACTTGGGACTCTTCTAGATGTCACTTAGACCATAATATCTATACTAACTAAGTCAGAGACCATATTATCATATGTTTACCTTAAGTTGATTACCTTATAAATAGTAACACCAAGCTTATAACCCATGTGAAATTTAGCCTCAAGAAGAAATTTGAAATAACAGACCTAGGACGCTTCCATTATTTTCTTGTCTTCTAAGTTTTGCAAACCCATGAAGGGATTTATCCTTCCCAACCCAAGTATAGATGTGATCTTCTTTGCCTCTTTAAATTTTCTGCCATTTAAACATCACCCAAAGTGGACATCACTTTGTATAACAATTATTTGGTAGCCTTTTATATTTAACTCATACTCACCCTAACCTCTGTTGTAAATTTTCATCCACATGATACACATTTCTGCACTCAAATAATTTGTCCTACAATTAAAACAGAAAGACTGAAACATCACATAATGATTTAGATCTGTATAAACAAAGGTGTTAAATGGAAGAGTTAGAAGTTTTGCCACAACATCAATAGATGAGATCAATACTATGAAAGATGGAACTCTGATGTAAGAATTCTACAACATAAATATAATGGACAACAAGCTGGAATTCTGTAACAAAAACCATTATCTTCTCATTAACAAAATATAAGGATTATAGTGCTGTCAAAGACGGACTACAATGGCTTCTCTCAAGCCTCAACACTCTCACTATATGTTTGCACCTCTCATATGTACGAAAATATAACCCTAATTAGTGCACCCTCCCTCATCTAATCAAACTTCACAAGAGCGAAAAAGTGGTTACATATCTTCACTGCCAATTATAACTCTTACACATTTTTTCATGAAAGGAATCTGCCGAAATTGTACCATAATGGTGTAAGGAATTGGTAATAAAGTTGTCGTCATTGTGTAAAAGGAATCAGTGAACTGTCATAGAATGTCATAACCTTACATTGACCAAAAGTAAGATGCAAAACTAGTGTAAGGAATTGTTAAGAGTGGTGTAAGGAATCTCTCCTGCACAATCCACCCATTCTACAAGGAATGACCTCTAACAATCATGCACCCTCTTCCTATTGATGTTTGTAACATTAGACAGGAGCTTCTGCACAACTCTAGTGTCCTATTGATGTTTGTAACATCAGAAATGAACTTTTGCATAGGTCTAGTGTCCTATTGATGTTTGTAACATTGGACAGGAACTTCCACACAAGTCTAGCATCAAACATGTGGACCAACCTCCTAGATTTCTTTCGAGTGACTCAAGTCTTGTCCCCTGCCTCAAGAAATCCCTTTATGGCCTCAAGCAAGCTCCTCAAGCTTTGGATGAAAAAAATGGACAGATTCCTTCTAAACTCCAGCTCTTCTAGATGCCAATTAGACCATAATATCTATACCAAGTGATTCAGAGACCATATTATCATATGTTTACTTTATGTTGATTACCTTATACTCATAAATAGTGACACCAAACTTATAGCCCACATGAAATTTAGCCTCAAGAAGAAATTTGACATAGCAGACTTAGGACTCTTCTAGATGTCACTTAGACCATAATATCTATACCAAGTAGGTCAGGGACCATATTATCATATGTTTACTTTACATTGATTACCTTATAAATAGTGACACCAAGCTTATAACCCATGTGAAATTTAGCATCAAGAAGAAATTTGACATGACAGACATAGGACACTTAAATTATTTTCTTATCTTCTAAGTTTTGCAAACCCATGAAGGGATTTATCTTTCCCCAACCCAAGTATAGATGTGATCTTCTTTGCCTTTTAAAATTTTCTGCCATTTAAACCTTACCCAGAGTGGACATCACTTTGTATGCCAATTAGTTGGTAGACTCTGATATTTAACTCATACTCACCCTAACCTTTGTTGTAAATTTGCATCCACATGATACACAGTTCTACACTTAAAGAATTTGTCCTACAATTAAAACAGAGAGATTGAAACATCACACAATGCTTTAGATCTGTATTAACAAAGGTGTTAAATGGAAGAGTTAGAAGTGCTGCCCAAACTGCATGAAGAACTTAAGCCTCTATGCCATTAGGTCCATTAGATATTCTCTTTGTTAATGAGACCCATGCGAGTTCCCACTATTTCTCAATATTCTTGGGTTTCATTAGTTTTCTATTTGCAGATAGGAGATGAAGTGCTCTGGTGGCATTTGAGGTTCAGATGGGATAGCTTGTTTAATTAGAGATTCTCTTCGAGGCGGTGTCACTGTGATAGCTACTGACAAGTTTGCAAGATTCACGGAGATTCAAATCAATGGTTTAATTCTTCTTTCCAAAGACATTTACTCTGTAGTTTTCTACTTGTCCACAACATATTCTTATTTTGTCATTTATAGTGATTCTGTTTAGGACCCTTACCTAGACTTGTTAGCTGACATAATTCAATGTTTGTGATGGGTGATCTCATCCTCGTGGATGTTTCAATGTGTGCACCACATATTGCCAACTTCCTTTCCATGTCAGTCCTAATGCTAGAAATTGGAAGGGTTCCAAGATAACTAGATAATGCACACTCTCACCTCAAGGAACCTCCCTGCACTTCACAGTAGTGCTTTCACACCACAGGGGAGAATCCCTCTACAATCTCAAAGCAAACTGTGAGATTTAGGTACCTGGAATGTTGTTATACAGTATTAATTGCTTGTTGTAAATTGAAATAATAGACCTGTAAATTGAAATAAACGACTCCAAACCCCAGATGTAGGCATTTCTTCTAAATTTTATGAACTTTGTTGTCAGTTATTTGCATCTTTTGATGTGCGTATTCCTGTTCAGTTAATCACCCATTCAGTAACTGTTGTGGGAGCCATTTCTTTATTTAATTTCTCTAAGGAAACTAAAGGATTCATTGATGGACCAAATGTTAAGAGCTACTCAGATTAATCGAAACTCCAAATGGGTGTTCCTGTGTTCAACCCTAGCAAGAAGTCTAATCTGGTGTATGTATGATACATATACAGGGCAAGCACAGTTTAGTAATAGTTGCCAATAACCTTGTACATGAACTCTTGAAAGTATTTGAACACTGCTCAGAGAAAATATCCCCATTCAATCATAAAAGTAATATATGGTGTTTTTAGTGATTTTAACTTGCTTGTATTCAGAGAATCCATGAACAAATAAATATGCTTCTTGCATTTAAAGAATCTATCAATAAACAGATAACATGTGTGATGAGCTATTCTGTTGAGAATCTCATTTTTCATGAAGAACTTAAGCCCAAACTGCATGAAGAAAACAATCACAGTAATCAACTTATACATCAACTCCTGAAAATATTTGACCACTGCTCAGAGCAAAGATCAACATTCAATCATAATAGTATATGTTCTTTTCACTGGTTGAACTTGTTTGCATCCAGAAAATCCATAAACAAATAAATAAACTGGTTGTATTTAAAGATCTATCAATAAACAAATGACATTCATGATGAACTTAATCAGCCTCCAAAGATGGAGGTGAAGATGGAAGGAATTAGATTTATACTCCATAAAGAAGATAATCATGGTAATAAGATGCATTTCAATGACTTGCACTAGAAAATATCGTTGTGATATATGCCATTACAATAAGACAGCTTACAAGTACTAATACCATATTGATAAGAGCCACATACTACTGAGAATTGGGCTTGCTCTGAGAACAATTTGAATGTTTCGAAAGCTTGTGATCATTACGCCAAGGGGAAATTACCATTCTAGGGCTAGTTTTCCCCGAGTGGTTTGAGAGCCTTTTAAGAGTTGATGAACTATCTGCTTCAACTATGCCTAGTGATTCTACTCTCCGTAAATTTCTTCTTCTGGAGGTGGAAGATGAAGCAAAGCTTCCAAAATCTTTATTCTTAGTGACCTTCTGTGAAGCTTTAGTAGTTGCGTTTTCCTTTGCATGCTTCACGATCTCTGTTGCAATTTCTCTGGGATTGATCACGTCCTTTGAGAACCTCAACGTTTTGTTGTTGCTGTTAACGCTTTGCTTGGACTTGGTTTTTTAGCATTGATATGGATGACTTCTAGGATACGAAGGCTTGGCGACGCGGGCGGTTTCTGAAGGACGCTTGAGGAGGGTTTTCTTAGACGTTAGTGAACAGCTTAAATTTCTAGTATTATTGTTTGGAGAAAGTATTTTTGCTCTTTTTTCATGAAGAGAAGCGCGAAAAGGAGCAAATTCATCAGCTAAAGGAGGTTTTGACCTGCAACGAAACATTGACCCATTCAGTACCTTTGTGGCTTCTGCACATCGTGAGGAGGTTATTTCCTGTGGTTCTACTAGTTTTCCTTGCAAGGAATATCTATCTTCTAGCACACTTCCAAGATTCTCTTTATTTTTATTAATAAATTCCAGTGCCTGCAGAAGTTTTCTGGACTGCTCGCGGTTGCTTTGTCTGGTATTTTCTGGTGTAATGTTTTCTTCCCTTAACAACTTCTGGTCGTGATTTTTTCTGGCGGCAGAGATGACATTATTTTGGTTTTCCGATTGAAAATACTGAGAATAATCTCTGTGTTGCTGAATTTCGTAAGCTTCGAACTCGCGCTTGAAATCTTCCAGCTGTTTTTCTTGAGGATGTTCCCTAACGATGTGAGATCTATTCGCATTTTGAGACATTCTGATGGACTGAACTTTAGAAGCCTTTTTCTCTTGCCTGCCACTGATAGAGTTTCACCTGGAATGATCGTTAGGAATGGGCTCATCTGGCATAAGTTCAAGACCCATCAACCGGGCCACGACGTTCAGCATTCTCCGTTTCTGCTGATTTTTGTGATTGAAGAGTAATTGTAGCTCTGCACGTCGAAGAGTAATTGCAACTCTACGGGTTAAAGAGTAATTGCAGCTCTGTGCGCGGGTGACCATTTCGAACCTGCCATAATACTCCAGCTCGTCCCCGATCGGTCAGGGGATGTCAGGCACCTGCATTCTGATTTTTTTGTCAGAGAATGAGAGGGAATGTCAGGACTGTCAGGGGAGGGTGGCGGAGAAAGAGGGTGGCGGAGCTAAGGGATGGTGGCGGAGGGTAGAGAGGTTGCAGGTAGCCGGAGCCGGACGATTTTCTGGCCGGTGCCGGAAAACGAGCCATTCTACAGCCTACGTAGACTACTCCTTTTCAAAATGGTAGTGTTATTATGTTTTTTTTTTAAATGGTTTTTCGTGCCTTATTTTGTTCTAAAATTTGTTGAGATTTTTGGGAATGGTAGTTTGAGCTATTTGTAATATATATGAATTTTTACAATTAAAAAAAATGTTTTAAACAGTAGAAATTTATTTTTATTATTTTTGTTTTTGCTTTTAAGTAGTTTGACCACTCAAAATGTTTAGATAACATAACATAATAATATATCTTCTGGATCTGGTTGCAGAGTGTCTATCACTTTAAAATGTAATAAAATTATATATATATATATATATATATATATTAGTGAAATGAGAGATCGGTTTTAGGTATGCGGTATATCTTGATTGTAAAATGAGAAATGGTTTTTAGGTATGTGGTATTGATGAGCCATTGTATTGGCCCATGGTATTGTAACAAAGATCATTTACAAGTTAATAATCCATTGTAATGTGGGGGTGAATATCCATGGTTAAAAATCGTGTTATATCGTAAGTATTAAGTTTTTATGTGCTTCCTAATGAAATTTAAATATGGTTACAAAATTATTATTTCAATTTATATGGTAAAATGGACCTTAATTTATAACTACTATTTATATCTTATATATTTTAAATGCGATAGAAGGTTTAGATATATCTCAAAAGTAATTGTGTTTTTTTTCTTTTAAATTTGATTAAAAAATTGTTATAGAAATAAATTTAATAAAATAATTATAAAATATTTTGATTGTGAAATGAAAAATAGTTTTTAATTGAAAAATATTATAATTTTTTTTAAATAAAATGGTTATAAAATATTTTGATTGTGAAATGAAAGATGGTTTTTTGGCATGTGGTATTGATTGGCCATCTATTGTAACAAAGCCTATTTGCAATTTAATAATATCTATGGTAAAGTGGGCATGAATATTGATGGCCTCCCGCCGTTTACAAAATATCTCTGGTTGAAATGACCCGCGTCCGGATGAACTTTATGGTTGACTTTAATGTTTCGTGCGCTCCTCGAAAACGGTTTTAGGGTTTCTGGAATGGTCTTAACCGGTTGCCACCCACACTTGCCGGTTCTCCTCACACGCAACCCGACTTTTGTCAACCCTTACTCCGTCATTTCGTCATTTGCATTGTTTTGTTGCGTCTGTGGGGAAACTCTGCCCCTCTGTTGTTCTGGTTCGAGCGCCGGCTGTGGGATTCCCTCTGATCTTCGACAGCTATGGGAGGTGAGACCTTGGCGGCCTGTGAAGGCACCTTTGGCTCTACACGATAACAACCTGTTCACTGTGTGTTTATCTGGTTATTTTTTTGATACCAATGTTGTTCCAACTCGTTTAACTGATGACTTCGTTCGTGACAGGTCTTTTCTCCAAGCTTCTGCGCTTCGCCCTTACTGTGCAGGTAAGCAATGGTTCTTTGCTATCATGTTTTCGCCCTTCTCCTTCAGGTTCTGATCACTCTCGCTACTGGTCTTTTCAGGGTTTTGTTTTGGTGTTGGTATTCTTCTCGGCTTCCATGGCTCCTGGTAAGGTTTCTTGTCCCCACCGGTTCTGTTTTCAACTTCGAATGGCTATATATATTTGTACAGGTTTCCAACCTGTGCTTGTTTGGTTGTAGGTGAGCTCAGGTGGCTGACCCCGTGGCTCGAGGTGTTCCTTGCTCTCTGAACAGCTCTTCCACTCGGCTCTTATGGGTAGTGTCTTTACCTATAGATGATTGTAGTTGCTTGTAGTTTGGTTCTGGTTCTAGGGTAGTCCGTCCTCGCTGTGGAAACAAAAGAATGCTCTGTTGTCTGTGTAATTGTGTTCTTTGGCTCTGTTCGTAGTCTCGGCCTTACTCCTGTAACATTGTCATTGAACTTTTTCTGTTCAAAACCTTGTTGGGTTTTTTTAATGGCTTCAAGCCATCGCACTGTATAGATTTGTATAGATTTGTTCTTAATGGTTCAGGGTTTCGAACCCTCCTCCTGTCACTTCTTGTTGTTCGGTTATTTAAAACCCTAGGGTTTATCCAAACCCTTATCTGCCGGTTCCGTTGATGGCTATGGCTATAACTGATTTGATTTCTGGTTATACATATGTTGCTCGAAACTCTGTTTCGAATCTCTGACTTTTTAATGGCAATTTTGTTCGGAAGAAAAAATGAATGTTTTGGACTGTGTTAATTTTGATTAACAGTATATGAATGAAACGTTTCGATTGCATATGTATTCATTCCGGCATTTGCTATATTTATAAGTGTAACATATAATTTGGTTTCGGTTTACTTGGAAATGTAAATGTTTGCCTGAACCCTCGTTCTGTCTATCTTTGACATTTAAATGCTGGCTCTGCGCTGTCCGTTAGCCTCACTCTATCTATAGATTATCTGCATTTGCATTCTTGTTCTCTTGTCTGTAGGTGGTGATTGCAACTCTGTGATGTTCGGTTCTTCTCGTCGGTCCTCTGTTTTGTTATTCTAACTTCAATTGTTAGACAGAAATTTATTATAATGCATGCAAATTAGTATTACAGTGATGATATAATTTGAGATCGAATGATGAAATATATTTAATCTGGAGAATGACTATATATCTTTCTTTTCTCTATTTGAGGAATCCCGTACAATGTTTTTCTTTCTGTTTTTATCCTCATGAAGCATAACTGTTCTTGGTAGAACTGCCCCAACAGAAGGGTAACTGTTTATTAGTTCTTTAACTGTCCTTAACTAATGTAATGTTTTTAAAGAACTAATTAACTATCAATTATTTTTCTGTTACTAATTCCTATTAAAAAGTAACAGTGCACAACTATAATTGTCCTAATCCTATCAACCTTCTGACAAATAAAATAAAATAAAACAAGTAAAATAAAGTAACAGAACTGACAAGCCTAACACCTATCCAGTTAAAAATAAATGACTGTGTTCTGGTCTCTTCATGAGAATGTCAACCACTTTGTGTCTCCTCAGAGCTGGATGCTCCTGCATCAGGCGCCCGGGGTGGCAAAAAGTCATGGCTCCGTTCCATGAGGTCGTCAACAGAATAGCCTGCCTTTTGTATTTGCGTCGCGTTAAGCTATGAAATGTCCTCTATTGGATGGTTCTTCCATTTTACCAAATACCACAAATACTCCTTCCTGCGTGTGCGCTTAGCTACCTGTGTGTCCAAAATCCCTTCAATCTCAACGGGTGGTGCCATCGGAATCTGTCTCGTCCATGAATCTCCTTCACATTTGGTGTCCCGCGGTGGCTCTGCTGCTGCGTTATCTGCTGAACCTACAACATAAGGGAACAGATCTACCACATTAAAAATAGGGGAAATACCAATCCCTGGTGGCAACTGCAACTCATAGGCGTTCGCAGAAAATTTCCACATGATCTTGCAGGGCCCAATTTTCTTGAATTTCAGCTTGTTGTACTCTCGCTTTGGAAACCGTTCCTTGCGTAAGTACGCAAGGACTTCATCCCCAACATTAAATTGAACCTCCTGACGTTTTTTATCAACTCGTTGCTTGTACCTCTGACTGTTGTCCTGTAATTTCAGTTTAACCTGTTCGTGCAATTTGCTCATAGCTTGGGCGAAATCTTCCCCATCAGCGCTCCATTTCTCAAGTTTCCCCAAATCTCATAATTCATGCACTCCTCGCGGATGCATGCCGTACAGAATTTGGAACGGACTGTATCCTGTGCTACGGTTAGGGGAATCGTTGTATGCGAATTCTGCCTGCGCAAGTACACGGTCCCAAGTCCGAGAATTTTCACTTGTTAGGCTTCTAAGTAAGTTCCCCAGACTTCGGTTCACTACCTCCGTCTGTCCATCCGTCTGCGGATGATAAGCGGAACTGAACTGCAACTGAGTATTTAACTTTTTCCACAGAGTCCTCCAAAAATGACCGGTGAACTTTACATCTCTGTCAGAGATAATGGATCGTGGAAGTCCATGTAACCGCACAATCTCTGTAAAGAAAAGATGTGCTATGTAAGTAGCATCGCTGGTTTTCCTGCATGGTATAAAGTGCGCCATCTTTGAAAATCGGTCTACTACAACCATTACCGAATCAAAGCCTCGTTGTGTCTTCGGCAATCCCAGTACAAAATCCATACTAACTAAATCCCATGGTCGACTAGGAATGGGCAATGGCATATAAAGTCCAGTGTTCTGACTGTGACCTTTTGCCAATTGACAAATTTTACACCTAGTCACATACCTCTGCACATCCCGCTGCAACTTAGGCAAAAAATAAAAATGTTGTACCTGAGAAATTGTTTTGTCAATTCCAAAGTGTCCTGCCAGGCCTCCACTGTGTTTTTCCTGTATGATGTTTTCCCGCATAGAACAGTTGGGAATGCATAACTGCCCTCCTTTAAACAGCAATCCTTCCTGTAGATTATAGTCTAGCCACTTGTTGTCATTTCGTAACAGCGGGTTTTGGCAAGCCTCGTAGGCCTCCATAAACTCGGTATCGGTCGGATACAGCTCTTTCAAATGTTCAAATCCCAAAATCTGCATAGTGCTTTCCTGTAAAAGCAAAGTTCTCCTACTAAGTGCATCTGTTACCTTATTTGATTGCCCACTAATGTGTTTTAGTACAAATGTGAAACTTTGCAAGTACTCAACCCAAGCTACATGCTTATGGTTCAATTTATGCTACTGCATAATGTACTCTAACGCAGAATTATCAGAAAATAAAACAAATTCGTTACCCAATAGATAATGTCGCCAATGTTTCAAAGCTTGTACAATGGCGTAGAATTCCTTGTCGTAGGTTGAGTATTTTTGTCTGCTCTCATTTAGGTTTTCGCTGAAATAAGCAACCGGTCTGTCCTCTTGGCTAAGGACTGCCCCAATGGCTGTACCACTAGCGTCGCAACGAACTTGAAAAAGTTTGTTGAAATCAGGCAGTTTTAACACTGGTCTTTCAATAATCTTCTTCTTTAAGACCTGAAAACTGTGTTCCGCTGCTTCAGTCCAGTGAAATGGCTGGTTCACTTTCTTGATCGTATCCAACATTGGCGTGCAAATCTCGCTGAAATTTCTGATGAACTTCCTGTAAAAACTAGTAAGTCCATGGAAACTTCGAACTTCAAATAAACTTTTCGGAGAAGGCTAGCTAACTATAGCTGTCACCTTTTCTGGGTCCATTTTTAATTCATTCTCCGCAATAACAAAACCTAGATACACTAGTTCTCATTGAAAAAAGGTACATTTCTTTAGATTAATTAATAGCTTGTTCTGCTGTAACTTCCTCAACACACTCTGCAAATGTCTGAAATGCTCCTCCTTAGTCTTACTAAAAATCAAAATATCATCCAAGTAAGCTATTACAAACTTACCGTTAAATTCCTTCAGCATTTTATTCATCAGATGCATGAACGTGCTGGGAGTGTTGCTCAAACCAAATGGCATCACCAGCCACTCATATAAGCCTTCGTTTGTCTTGAAAGCGGTTTTCCATTCATCTCCTTCCCGAATCCGGAACTGGTGATATCCACTCTTCAAGTCAATCTTCGAAAAATAAGCCGCTCCACTCAAACAATCGATCATATCGTCCATCCTAGGTAAGGGAAACCTGTACCTAACAGTAATTTTGTTAATAGCCCTGGAATCCGTACACATTCTCCACTCTCCTCCTTTCTTTGGAGCCAAAATAGTAGGTACTGTGCATGGGCTCATGCTTTCTCGAATCAAACCTTTGTCCAACAACTCCTGGACCTGTTTTCTAATTTCTTCATGGTCCTTGGGACTCATGCGATAAGCTGCTTTATTTGGCAGGCTTGCCCCTGGTATAAAGTCAATGCAGTGACTAATACCTCTCCTGGGTGGCAACTCATCTGGAAGATCATCTACCACAATGTCTCCAAAATCCTGCAGCAACTTCTGAACTTCTTCTGGCAAATCTGCAACCTGTGTATGAAGTACTACTGCCTTTGGTCTCCTTATGACAGCAAAATTTATCTCGCTGTCCTCAATCTGTTTTATGAATTCTTTCCCACCTAACAGCAGCGCTTTCACTCCACTAGCCTCTGCTGTATTTTCCTCCTTTATGGGTACAAGCGTATGCTTGATCCCGTCTTTCACAAACTTATAGCAGTTGGTTTTCCCATCATGAACTACACTCCTATCAAATTGCCAAGGTCGTCCCAACAGTAAGTGACAGACATCCATTGGCATCACATCGCAAAGGATCTTGTCCTTATACTTACCAATCTGAAACTCCACCTCACACTGTTCATCAACTAACAGTTGATGCCCCTTCTGCAGCCACGACACTTTGTAGGGAGTAGGATGTTTTAACTTCTTTAATCCCAGCTTTTCTACCATCTCTACAGCTACCAAATTATCGGTACTCCCACTGTCAATGATCAATTTACAACACTTACCTCGTGACTTGCAAATAGTGCGAAACAAAGCCTTTCGTTGATCTGGTTCTGCAACTTCCTTTGCTGGTTTTAACAGCACCTTATTTAACACCAAGGCTTCACCTGTCTCTGGTGTATTCTCCGCTTCTTGAGGTGTCTCCTCAACATCCTCCAGCTGAGCAACATAGGTTCCTCTCCCACCTGCTGGTTCACCTTCAGGACAGTCATATGACTTGTGTCCCATTTTGTGACAACGATAACACTGGACAGTTCCCCTGCCTCGACCAAATCCTCGCCCTCTCTGAGATGGTCGTCCTTCCCTGTTGTTGTTGTCCTTATCTGTTGTACCAGCATATTTGGAATTGCCGCCCTCCTCACTTGGGCCTGCACCCCTACCTCTACCATAAACCTTGCCTTTTCCCCTGCCAGAACCACCTCCTCTCTTGGTGTTTTGTTTTCTGTTTATTTTCTCCTTTGCCTTCAGTGCAAACTGATAGGCTTCATCCAATGTTTGAGGTGAAAGAATACCAATTTCGTCCAAAATCTCCCCTCTCAAGCCATTTACAAATCTGGCTGTTTTTTCTAAGGTATCTTCCACATACCCTGCTCGCAAACTCAATTTATAAAATTCCTCTGTAAACTCCCTAACAGTCATTCCTCTTTGCTTCAGGTTCTGTACCTGCATGTACAACATGATCTGGTAATCTTTCGGTAGGAACTTCTCCTTCAGTTTTGCCTCCATTCTGGCCCACTTCTTGATAGGCTATTTGTGCAGTCTTCTTCTTTCTGCCTGAACGCTGTCCCACCATAAGGACGCATGTCCTTTCAGCTTGGTGGCGGCAAACTTTACTTGTTTGTCCTCACTGGTTTCCTCAAACTCAAAAAATTTATTGACTTCACTCAGCCAATCTAATAACACATCTGTAGACAAACTCCTGTCATAAGTAGGTAACTCATGCCTTGGCTTATGACTGGACAGCAAAACTGACTTCAACAATCTAAGTTCCGGTGTCACTCCTTCGAACTCATCCTCTGGTTCAGCTATTTCTTCATCACTGTCATCTGCTGGGTTTCTTCTTCCCCCAGCCTCCACCACTGCCAATCTTTCACGCAAAACTCAAATCTCCTCTCGAAGTCCATCATCTACTACCCTACGGACTATTCGTCCTCTTCCTCTTCCTCTTCCTTCACCTTCACCTTCTACCTGTTCCATTAGTTCTAACTCAAGAAACTAGCTCTGATACCACTTATGATGGCCTCCCGCCGAATACAAAATATCCCTGCTTTGACAGGACCTTGTCCTGGCAGAATTTATGGTTGACCTAACTCGGTTGTACGCTCCCTCGGTAACGGGTTAGGGTTTTAACGGGCTTGATCGGTCATCCACCTCCACATGTCGGTTTTCCTCCGCACGACGCTCTTTTGTCAACCCAACCCTAATCATTTGTCATTTTCGCACTTTCACTATATCGATAAGCTACTCTACGACTGTGGGAGCTCTGGTTCTTTGTGGTTCTGTTTCCGCGCGCTGTTTGTATGAGTTCCTCCGGTTCTTTGAAGCTATGGGGGTAAGATTCGGTAGCCTGTGAGCATACCCTTCATGCAATACGAGAATAACTTTGTCTCACAGTGTATTTGACTGGTTTCTTTCTATACATTTACTGTTTCCATTCGCTGGTTGATGAGTTTGCTTCCTGACAGGTCCTTCCTCGAGCTTTCGCGCTTCAACCTGGCTTCTCAGGTAATTAATGGCTCCTTGCTGGATTATTTTTGCCCTTCTTCCGCTGGTTCTAACGTATCTGTCACTGGTCTTTCAGAGGTTAAGGGTTATGGCGGTCTTCGACTCGGTCCTCTTAGATTCAGGTGAGAATCTTCCCAAATTTCCTTCGGTCCTTTAATTTTAACTGTTGTTTGTGTTAGTCCGGAACGCTAACCTGTTCTCATGGTGGTTGCAAGTGGTTCCAGGTCGTGGGTTATGCCGTTCGATGTGCTCCACGCCTGTTGACAAGTTCCTCCGCTCGTCCTTCACGGGTAGTGTCTTTCCACGAATTAAGCTGTAGCTTGGTTATAGTTCTTAAGCCTCACTTTATTGGTAGTCTGTCATCTTTACGCAGAATGTATGGTCCTGTGTAATTCACCTATGGTTCTGTTCATAGGCCTCGCCCTTGTGTCTGTATTTCTGTTACTTGTTTGGTGTTGAAACCCTTCCTAGGTATTTTAGCTGCCTCGGCACTCAGACTGTAAGTCGTTGTTGGTATTTTTATGAAAAGATTGTTCAGGGTTTTGAAACCCTCCTCCTGTAACTTGTTATTGCTCGGTTTTGTTTAAACCCTAGGGTTTGTTCAAACCCTTGCCCGCCAGTTTCACTGGTGACTCTTGCTGTATTGATTTTGGTCTCTGATTGTAAAAATATTTGCCTGAACTCTATTTTCGAGACTCTGGCGTTTTAATGGAAATTTCGTTCGAAGAAAATGGAAATGCTTGGACTGTGTTAACTTAGATTTACAGTAGGTTAATGAAATGGTTTGACTGTATATTTATTTCACTTCGGCATTTGACATGTTTATAAATATGACATATGGGTCTAGTTTCGTGTTACCTGGAATTGCATCTGTGTGCCTGAACTCTTGCTTTGTCCGATAATGAAATTTGTATATTTGGCTTTGCGTTGTTCGTTACTTTATTCCGGCTGAAAGGTTGTCTGCATTCGCAGTCCTCGTCCTCTGGTCTGTAGGTTACGATTGCATCTTTGTGCTATTTTGTTCTCCTCATTGGTGCTCTGTTTGCTACTCCAACTTCACGTTGTTACACAGGAAACATAGTGTGCAGCATGTAATTTAATTGTATAGTGATGATATATTGTGAAATAGAAAAATGATTAAAAGAAATGTTTAATCGAGAATGACTGTATATATTTTTCTTTCTCTGTTTTAGGAATCCCGTACAATGATTTTCTTTCCGCTTTTATCATCATGAAACATAACTGTTCTTGGTAGAACTGCCCCAACAGAAGGGTAATTGTTTATCAGTTCTTTAACTGTCCTTAACTAATGTAATGTTTTTAAAGAACTAATTAACTATCAATTATTTTTCTGTTACTAATTCCTATTAAAAAGTAACAGTGCACAACTATAATTGTCCTAATCCTATCAACCTTCTGACAATTAAAATAAAATAAAACAAGTAAAATAAAGTGACAGAACTGACAAGCCTAACACCTGTCCAGTTAAAAATAAATGACTGTGTTCTGGTCTCTTCATGAGACTGTCAACCACATTGTGTCTCCTCAGAGCTGGATGCTCCTGCATCATGTATTCATCCATTGTATTCATCCATTCAACGATAGAAACAAAGCATAACAAAAGACTTAGGGCCACCAAATAGATCCATACAAATAAAGAGTGCGAACATATCCATAAAAATGTTTAACCTTTACAAGCTACATGGATTCAATGCCATCATTTTCTACAACTAATTATGTATCTAAATATAACATCAAACTAAGATGTATCTAGCTAGTTTAATTTCCCCCTTAAATAGGTTATATTCCACATGAATATCATGGGTCATATCCATGGGTTCTTAATACCTTGGGTCATTTTCATTTTTATTTATTGTTAATTTTTATATGGTTATTTTTATTTTATTTTATTTTCACCATGTTAAAATGTTTACATTATATTACATTACAATAAGTTACACGTGTCTATCATATTTTGTTTTTATTTTTGTTGAGTCAAAATGTTTACATTAAGGCTACACATCTCTAAGCTACACATCTCTAACATCCTGGGCTAGAGAGCACCTCTCAACCAATAAAAAATGAGTAATTTTATTTAAAAATTATATATATATAATATATAATATATAATATATATATATATATATATATATATATTGAAAAACAAATTATTATATTCAAAATCTAGAGTCCACCAACACTAAATTAACTATTTTACTTTAATTATTTCACCCTTTCTCACAAACATAATTCCACTTAACATTGTCTGATGAAACCAATTCCACTTCTCTTTCCATAAACCGATGTTGAATTTATATATTGTTTATGCATAATAATTTTATCTATTTTAATTAGGGTTGACATTGATATTAGATTAAATTTGTTAAATTTTAAATGTTAAATGTTAAACATTTACGCTTGACATCTACCCCATGCAGAGCCTCTCGGTGCAAAACTAATAAAATAATACTCAAAATAATAAACTATGTTTTTTTTTTAAATTTAAAATAAATAAATAAAGAAACTATAATTTTTTTTTTTTTTTTTTTTTTTTTGTATTTTTAGTGTATCTCCTTATAGATTTACTCGAATTTCAAGTGTAGACACTTGTTGGATGCAAAATTAAACTTAACATCCAATAAGTACCAATTAAGCATAGTTATGAGTAGACATACATTGAAAAAATAAAAAATTCATGAAAAAAAGCACGTTGAACACCTTTTTTCTTGTATTTTCATTTTTTTAGTGCAGGTCCACTCATAAGTATGCAAAGTGGGTACTCATTAGATGTGAAATTTAATTCCATAACCAAAAGGTGTCTACACTTAAATTTGAGTAAACCTATAATAAGATAAGTTGAAAATAAAATTTAAAAAAGTAGTTTTCTTCTTTTCTTTCCAAAATTTTACCCCTAGGGATGAAATCATCATCTTGAATCTCATTGGTTCGTAAAATTTATTTTTTTAGTAATTTTTTATTTTTTATTTTTATTTTTAGGCCCATTTTTTACATTAAAATTCCCCTAATGGATGGCATTGTGAGCTTCAAGGGGAAGACATCACAATACATTGTAGCCCAAGTCATGGTGGGGGTGCTAGTAGATGGAATCAGAGACGTTGTCCCACCACTCCCATGAAGTTCCATATTTCCTGTGCAACCTCATCACTATGTTTGATTTTTTCAGCCAAGCAATTGACTTGTGCTTGCAACCACTATCATGACATTAGTAACCATATTAGGGCATTACTTAAAATATAAATTCTAGTGTTAATAGTATGAAATTGATTAAACCAGAGATCATTGATACATCACATGCATGTGCATACATGTTGCCTCTTATCACACTCAAATAGCCATTTGCAACATTTTCTCATAAGATTAGTCATTGTTATAATTGTGCATGCTATAACATCATTATAACATAAACATCAACATAATCGCTAACTAGAATTCAAGAAGATAGTCCTCAAATAATGTAAACAAGATAGGATATAATGAATCCATCATCATGATTATACATAATCATCAATTAGGTACATCATAGTCATCGTCACAATCAATAATAACATCAATTTTGTACATCACAATCATTATCAAATCTACTACTAATAATAAGAAAAATAATCAGATCCTCGACTTGAGATCTTGAAAGAATAATGTATTTGCCATAAGGCTATATCAAAGTTAATATAATATAAAATTCAATCAACTAGAGCAGTGCACTACATGGATAAACACATTCAACTTATCGTCTTTTGGCACATATTTATCTTATATTTATTATTATTTTTAAATATATATATTTTTTTATTTAATAGTCATATTTAAATGTTATTATTATAATAAAATAAGTGATTGGTTAAGGATTAAGAGAGATGTGACAAGTACATACAATTAATTAGATTCATGCTAAACAAGTGAATAGCTAAGGATTAGGGGTAATGTTACAGATACATATTGTCAATTAGGTTTATTTCTTATGCCTGTGAGGAAGCTATCCTCTCTACCAAGGTTCAATTCATGTAAGTGACATGTTGAGCTCATAATAAGTATATTGTTATCATGATATCGAGCATTTGTTGTTATATAGTCTTCAGCTATAAAGAATGTTTTACCCTTGCGATTGGCTAGATAGTGAGGTGCTTTGTTACATGGGGAAAATGCTACAAATAGACATAATTACTTAGAGCCACAAATGAATTATATGGTGAATGGTGATATCAATAGAGCCTAGTATATGAGCTTTATTTATTTTTGTTTTATTTACTTAAAATGATTTATAGCTAAATGCTTATTTTTCTTGGACAACTAATAAATTTAATTGTGACTAAATGTGGATTTTACTTTCATCTTAATTCTATGATGTTAATTTTATTTGTATCAAAAATTTAAGTAGTTTTATAACTTATTTTCAGTTTCAAGAAAGTTTATTTGTACTATTCTTTCCTTTAATGCAATTGATTCAACCCATTAGTTGTACAAATCTTTTATTGATTTGTTATGCAAACCCTTCATATGTTCATCTTCTTTTACACACTTTTAATGAATATAATAAAACCATTTAGTTTCTTTATTTTCTAACTTAATTTCACTTCCATCATATATATCTTTTGAATTATTATTCATCTCTTTTTTTCTTTCACTTTATTTTATGGTTCTTTAAAAATTATTATATATTTTTAATAACAATAATTAGTATTATTATTATTATAAAATTTTCAATAATTATAATTTCTAAACATTAATACTTTTAGCTAAAAAATACAACTATTACATAAACAAACCAATGTATGCTTCTAGTTAAAAAAATTCAACCATTTGATAAACAAATAAAATATGTAAATAATGATACAATTATTACCCACTTTTTGAATTCTCACGGGTCAAAATTGAATTATAAACTCTTTGCCACCTATTTATATGATCTTTATGTTACCTTTGAAATATGTCACATACAAATTCATCATCAATCATCATTCTCATGTTTAAACATTATTTCAACTCTCTAAAACCATCTTTGAACACCAATTTTCTACAACAATGCAAAAGTAGCCTCCCCAAGGGTCACCATTTTAACCTTCCTTCATTTCCATTTATAGGTGATTTTGTCCAAACTACACTTGTACTCCTACTTCTGACTTCTAACCTTGAAACAGCTAATTATCCTCCCTCTCTCTCTGCTTCTTAGGTAATGGACACCCTAGTTCTCCGCCTCCTGCTATATTCTCCTCATCCATCGTTTATGCGCAAAATTTCAAAATGACTCACTGAGCCCCCAAAGAATCGACTTACTACTAAATTCTATAAAATCCATAAATGTCACTACATTTACCATAAAATGAAAAATCAAATTTCTCTCCTTCAAAATACCGAGTATTAATTTCAAGATTATACTACAATCAAATCCATTAGGAATAAAATAACTTAAAAATTGAAAGAAAAAATCAGATTTCCCCGCTTGCCTCAAAATCCAGGTATTAATTTCAAGATTATAATATAATTAAATCCATTATGAATAAAATATGCTAAAAATCGTAGAGCAGATGTGAATACAAGGTAATATTTCCTCAATCCATTTGTACTAATCCAGGGTTTACCCATAAAAAGAGTTGCCCGAGTCGACAGACTAAGTCAGATTTTATTACAAAAATCGCATTTACTATAAATGACGAGGCAAATTAGGTTTCATCAAGTCAGATTTTAGCACAAAACTTCCATTCTCTATAAATGAAAAGGCAAATTAAGCTTCTCATTTTCAAAATTCAGGGCATAAATTTCAAAATTATATTTAAATCCCTTAATACTTATTTCAAGACTATATTTAAATCCCTAAATACGTATTTCAAGATTACATTTAAATCTCTTAATGCCTAATACAAAATATAGTGCATTTAAATCTCTTAATGCCTAATACAAAATATAGTGAATCTGTAGAGCAAATTTGAATGAAAGATGTAAATAATTTCAACATTATGTTTAAATTCATTAAAATTAAAATAGGTAAAAAATATAACTAATAAATTTTATTCATTAAAATTTAAATATATAAAAAATATAAAACTTGTGAATCTAGATTAATTGCATATATACAAGAAGTATTGTCTTAAGATAGGTAGACTATCTTGGACACAATCTCTTGGTTGAAATATTATCTCAACCACACACCAATCTAGGAAATAAATCCTAATTACTAGGAATAGACTCCTTTACTTAGTAAGAATCACAACTCAGACAAGTAGGAATTAGATATTCCAACACTCCCCCTTAATGAGTACTTGTCTCCATATCAATCTATAAAATCTAGTTGTGGTCAAATATAGCAAAAAGAATATGTTGATGTCCATATAAAGGAGCAACCATCCACCAGAATGCATGGGTACTAACCGCCAGTCTTGTAGGATGTCCTTCGCATATGTCAACCATTATAGCTGCATACATGTACTTGTACTTGTAAATCCCCCTCCATCATTGTTAACTTGGGTTTTGTCGAATTACCCATAACCATGCATTGGGTTTTGTTGGATCACCCTCAACCATGCCACCACCGGCTCTCAGCCACTAAGGCTAGACACAACCACGAAGGCTAGACACAACCACTAAGGCTCAACTCAGCCACAAAGGCACTCCAGCAACTATGGGCCACAATCTTGCCACTAGGGCACTCCAGCCACTTTGGGCTACAAACCTGCCACTAGGGCACTCCAAAGACCCAACTCAATCAGGCCAAGGGTTTTCTCGGCTAACCCTAAACCATGCTAACAGAAATCGTTGTCCCACTTCAGTGTTACACATGGTGTCTGGCTTACCACAAATTGACACTGCAAATACAAAGTGGTTTTTAGATAACCACGAACTGTATGGGAATACACATGCCTTACAAGGCTTACATTTCACACTCCAACTACTCCAGGTACACAATTTACAAAGACCACTATAAAAAATCCTAGAATTGCTTACAAATGTATGTGACATATACTATGAGTTTGCTTTATTTCAACACACAATATTTTACTTTGTTTGCCTATCTATTGTTGCATCAACCAACTTTTTCTAGAATCATAGTTAGTGCCTTACTTGAATTTTTCCAACTTCAATTTGCAATTGCTAGAGTGATCAATTCTAACCCATTGCATTTACATGCATAGTTGATCAAGCTCAACATGTTTCACTTGCAAAACTCAAAAAAGATTCAAGAACACATACACTAGTATGGAGCGTATGGAAAAAGTTGGTTTCTCCATCTTCACCTGTGTAGAATGAGTTTTTCTCTTTAATCCTTTAGCTCTCATAAATTTCTTCTGAAACTATGGGGTGTCTTGTAATAGCAGCGACCCATCCATAGGGTGCAACAGAAAGAAAAGGACATTAGAACTTCGTTTGCATGAGCAGGACACTGTCCAGATCTCGCTGATCTCCGTAGCAAATCGTCCCCACGGCCTTTTCGTGCATACGCATCGGCAGCATAGCCAACCTTTAGTTCGTTGCAATAATCGATGAGATTGAAGCCCGACTCTGCCAGCAGAAGCTCCAGCAAGGTGAGATTGAAGTCCCCGGGAATAGAGAAAACGTCGCTGAGCCCAACCTCAACAAGCCTCCACGCCAGGTGATGCCCAAGTGTTGAGGAGGGAGCCATGGGAGCTACTCCCACATGTTCACTCGGCAATGGGCAAGCCACTGATTTTTTGCAGGGGGCAACCCACGTCATTGTTTTCAGGCCATTCTGTTGGAGATTTTTCTGGCAAAATCCCAAAAACACAAAATTCAAGCACACAGAGCCAATGCTCTGTTTCCTTTACTCCAGGATTTTTTTGCACAGGGAAGCTTTTTTAAAAAAATGACTGAAGAACAGAGTATTGCACCACCATAAAAGATTTTCTGTTCATTAAAATAAAAATCACTGATACATATTCATCCTCTTTCACTCAGAGGGATTCACCAAAACATTTCAACAAAATTACTCTGTCTCCTTTGAAATTTTACACCACTGTGTGTAAAAGTTTCATTTACATTCACTGCTGTGTGAAAACAAGGATTTACTGCTGTAAAAGAAAGAAAATGATCAACACAATGTTGTGTGAAAAACTACAAATTCACCAAAACTTACTGTTCCCTTTTCACTGCTATGTGAAACAATTCATGGTTTTTTTTAATACAAGCTTCCCCCTGGTTTTCTTCATTCACCTCTTCGCCTTCGCTCCTGCACTGCTGTGCATTCTATTGCTTCATTTCCCTCTTACCAAATTGACCAAAAAAAAATGTTTTACTTGTTCTGTAAAAACCAAACTTACACCACGTGAATAATAAAAAATTAAAACTATATGACATTTCCCATGCCATTATTAATTCACGCCCATACTTGCCGTAAATTTTTTTTATAAATCCACCTACGCATATGACAATTCTTTAATAAAGGTATGGTCAAAATTCAACGTGACTTTACTCCACGCCAAGCTTTTAATGTTGACCATATGCAGCTTGGAGCAATCGACGGAGGAGAACGCTGGAGCTTGATGGAGAAAATCGGATGAAGGAGGAGACATCGGACGAGCACTTTTGACCAACATTTACCTTCCGAGAAGTTGTCAGAGGGTGATGTCACGCCTCATCCACGCGTCAACCCTTGAACCTTCTCGGAGCGCCTATGTACGGAAACCACTTTACGCAAGAGCAGGTCCGAGAAACTTACCGGCGGTTTATAGTTTTGCTGCTGTGGTTTTGGGGGATGGTACGGCTGCGTGCTACGTTGAAATTACATTTTCAACACTCCCCTTTAATTTCAACTGCTGAGCATTCGGTCATACCCAGACACTTCCTCAAAAATTCAAAGATTTTCTGATCCAGTGGCTTTGTCAAGATGTCTGCACCTTGTTCTTGAGTCCTGCAATGTTCTAGGACAATTTCTCCATTGTTCACCAATTCTCTGATGTAGTGAAACCTTGTATCAATGTGTTTCGTTCTCTTATGAAACACTGGATTCTTTGACAATGCAATAGCTGAGCTATTGTCACAAAAAATCACTGTTGCTTTTGCCTGCTCTTGGCCTAAGCTCCTCAACATCCTTCTCATCCAAACTGCTTGACATGTTGCTACTGTAGCTGGCACATATTCAGCCTCTGCTGTAGACAATGCTACAATGGATTGCTTCTTAGAAGCCCATGAAATGGCTCCTGAACCCATATGAAAAACATAACCGGAAGTGCTTTTCCGATCATCAACACTTCCAGCCCAATCACTATCAGTGTATCCAACCAAATCTGAATGTTCTGTGACATTATATAAATTCCAAACATTTTGGTACCTTTGACATACCTCAAAATTCTTTTTGCTGCCTGCCAATGTGCCTCCTTTGGCCTCTCCATGAATCTGGAAATTAAACTAACAGCATACATAATGTCAGGCCTAGTTGCTATTAAATACATAAGGCTGCCTACAATACTCTTGTACAAACTAGGATCAAAATCCTTGGTGTTGTCCTCTATGCTGAGTTTTAATCCCATTACTGTGGGAGTGATCGCTGCCTTGCATTCTTGCATGTTAAATCTGCTCAATACTTGATTTACATATCTTGCCTGTGAGATAAAAATTTCTTTTTCATTTTGATCTACTTCTATGCCTAAGAAGTATCTCAAGAAACCCATGTCAGTCATTTCAAATTCCTCTTTCATAACTGATTTAAAA
>APFE030694625.1:0-122815 GCA_000404065.3 Pinus taeda
CAGGAAATCATTTGCAACGAAATACTTTATTAGGATTTTATCATAAGGGAAAACATGTATGATAGTGACTAAGGGAAAGGACATACATTTCAACAGGGGTATGGGACAACATTGTTCATTTGAGTTTTTGTCCTTTAATATACATCATGAGGCTAACTCTGTTATTTGAAAGGGATTCATGTACATTTGGTCGTAGGGGAAGGAGGGCTTTATTTACATTTTTGTCAAAAGGAGATTGACAACTTCAAAAGGAAAAGAGAAAAAGGGAAAACAGGGTTTGGTTTTGGGAGACACAGCAACATTATTTTGTAGACCATAACCACAACAATATGTCCATTTTCTAAATATATACAATTGCATTTTTTAATTTTTCTTTTTTATGAATATCATAACAGCAGCCTGCCTCTTTTTTTATACACAACAATATCTCTTTTTTCATATTTGGTCATTTTGGCATATTATTGCTATTTTTCTTTTCACATAATATTTTTATATTTTTTTTTGTTATTCTTTTTTTTTCCTTGCTGTTGGTCCATTTAGTTTGTTTGTTGTGGGGAGGGTATTAGGGTTTGGGTGGAATATGAGTGGCATTAGGGTTTTGTAAAGGGATTTGGGGAGGGATAGGTTTTTTAGGAATATGGGATGGGAAATTTAGCATTTCTTGCAAATGAAATAAGAGATAAACATGTATTAACATTTTTGAATTTAATTTAAAAGGAAACAAGGATGGAATAAGAGGGAGTTAAAACCTTGAGAAAACACACAAACCCTAGCATAATGCCTACATTAACAACAGCCAAATTCACCAATTCTCTTGCAAATCTTAAAGGATAAAACCATTAGACACATCATCATTCAATCATCCCTTGGCATCATTGATGAATTTAGAGCCTACCTCGATCGATTTGGCACTTGGGAGGGCGATTTAATTGATTTGGAGGGTTTCTGGAAAACTCAGGCCGAGTGGTCGCGCCCCAGGTTCGAGTGGTCGCGCCCCTTCTGAAAACGCATTGTGGGAGTGGCGCTGAGTGGTCGCGCCCCAGTTTCGAGTGGTCGTGCCCCTTGGAAATGACCGAAATGCTGCAAATCGCCTTCCTTGAGCTCTCTCTTGTGTTTTGCAAGCTTGCAAATGCATAATGAGGATATGAAGAGGGAAATTTAGTCTTTATAGGTCCACATTAGAAAAAATTAAATCATCAAACCCACTTTCTAATGTTGTATATTTTGACATTCATTTTAACACTGTTTTTAAGTTTCACTTTGCCTGAAATTGATCTTTTGAGTGCTTTAACTTGGTTCTTTTTGTAGGTTGACTATCTGATGGACTCTGGTGAGGAAACCAGGGTTATTTCCAGCATTCTGAAGAATTTTGAAAATTTTCCTTATTTTTGCAAATTTCACATGACCTTGGGTTTAAAAACAGAGTTTTTAAATCCAAGGTATAAATGAGTTGTAGCTGATGAAAAATATCAATGGAACATATTTACATACCTCCTTTCGGCTTGCTGGGGACTATTAGACCTTTGACTCATGACCTTGCAGTGATTTTGACCAAAACCCTAGACCTAGACTTGGGATTTCAAGACAAAAATAAAATAAGTGTAACACAAGCTCATTCAAATGATATGACCTGATCCAACAAAGCCAAGAAGGGAATAAAGACCAGCTCCTCCATCAGTGTTATGGCATGCCTAACGGGATGAAAAACTGATACTGATGAGACACCTACCTATGCATATGCAAAGAGCTTTTGATCACCGATGGAGGGCTCAAGACCGACACTAACAGGACCTACCTATGGTTTTGTGCATGATTTTCGCACATGGTTTTGGACACAATGGTTTTCGGTCCATGGTTTTGGACGCGATGGTTTTCAGTCCATGGTCTTAGACACGATAGTTTTTGGTCCATGGTATTGGATGCTTCGGCATGTATAACTATGTATTGTAACATTGAAAGGAACATAACGAAAAATCAAGTTGGTAGTCCCGGTTTTGGGATCCAGGGGAAAATCTCTGTGTATATGTGTTTTATGTGTTATGTTCTCACATTGTTTATTTTCTGTGTTTTAGAATTCATTTGCAGGTAATTTTTGTACGGGGTTAAAACCTACATTTGGTATAAGAGTTGTTTTGGCTCCAAGGGGACACCTTTGTTGCTGAGGGGTTTCGCTCAGGCTTGTGGTAGACCTTGTTCAGTGGGAGACCTATGAGATTGATTCTGGTGTGAAAGAATATGGCGAGAAACGGAAATATAGAGATCGAGAAATTTAATGGTCAGAGTTTTGAGTTGTGGAAACTCAAGATGGAGGATCTGTTAGTGGATAAAGATCAGTGGATTGCAATAGATCTGGGTACTAAACCAACGGGAGTGTCTGATGAAGAATGGAAGAAGTTGGATCGAAAGGCAAAAAGAACAATACAATTGTGTGTCTTAGATTCAGTATTGTTGAATGTATCAGGGGAAGTTACGACAAAGGATTTGAGGGATAATTTAGGAACTTTGTACCAATCTAAGTCTTTGGTGAATAAAATGTTCCTACAAAAAAAGCTGTATAATCTGAGGATGAAAGATGGATACTTGGTGATAGAGCATCTAAACGCATTTAATACTATGGTAAGTCAGTTATCATCTGTTGATATTAAAATTTCAAATCAAGATAAGTGCATCAATTTGTTGTGTTCTCTACCAAATTCGTGGGATAGTCCAGTTATTGCAATAGGTAGCAATGCAACTGCTTTGCAGTTTGATGAAATAGTTTCATCCTTGCTAACGAAGGAAATGAGATGGAAAAATATGGAGAGCCAGAATGGTGATGCCATGTCTGTATGAGGATGGTCCCATAACAAAAACAAAAATAAGTCATCAAGTGGGAGGTCTAAATCTAGAGGGAGATCTAAATCTCCAGGAAAACTTGTAAAGGTGGTGTGCTGGAAATGTGGAAAGGAAGGGCACTAAAAAAGGGACAGTAAATCTAAAGCTCTTGATAAAGGAAACAGATCTGATGGTGCTCCTTTTTCAGAGGCGAAAACCACCTCTGATGAAGGTGGGGATGTGTACTTGGCTTCTTCAAGTACACATGTAGATAATGAGGCATGGTTGATTGACTTGAGTGCATCCTTTCACTTCACTCCCCATAGAGAGTGGTTCTACGAGTATCAAAAATATGATGGTGGTGATGTCTTCTTAGGGGATGATAGGAAGGCTAGAATCGTTGGTCGCAGAAAAGTAAAGTTGAAGTTGCAAGGTGGAAGGGTTAGAACACTTATGGGTGTTCTGCATATTCCTGCATTGGCCAGAAATCTGATTTCTGTAAGCAAGATGGATGATGCAGGTGTAAAAATAGTGTTCGAGAAGGATACCTGCAAGATGGTTCGGGGATAATTAGTATTGATGTGGGGATTTTAGATTGGAACTCTACACAAGATGCAAGGTAGCTGTTATCAGAAAAAATAGTGTCCATTTAGAGCTGCTAGTCCCACTAAGATGGGTAGCTATCTTAGAAACAAACAAACTAAAGTTACGTGTGTTTTCCTTTATGAGAGATAGATGAGAGAGAAGTAGAGAGTACCAATGCCAGTCTTTCACTTGGCTCCTTGCTTGTTTCCTCCCTCCTTTGATAGAGCTTTGCCACTCCTTCCTTACTTGTCCCACTTCAAAGAACATCTGTAGAGTCAAAGCAGCATAATACCATTAAAGCATAGAGATCTATAACCATAAACAATATAGGATCAGATGTATATTAACCATACAAATGCATATATCAATACAAGATTAAGAAATATACAAGAATATGGAGGAAAACTCAAATAGCTTTATTGATAGAAGTAGTAGAAGAGAGGATTAGAACCAAGCTGTCTGATTCAGCGCCATCCTCCTAGCATGAAAGCCCTCTTCACCTCATGAAAAGCTAGATCACCCAACAATACAATGTTGCACAGAGAAACCAACATCACTTCCTTACAAAATACAAAATTCTAGCCTTTGGATCTCTAGGATGAGGGATCCATATATAGATATTTGCAGGTGGGTGAGTCAACTTCTGGGATTTTGATTAGTGTGATTTCTCTAATATTTCTTTGTTCCACTTAGATATTTCATGATCTCTTACTCATCCCTCGGCGAATTCAGAGAGGCAAGTGTCAAATGGGCAGTTTCTAGAAGATTCTCTGGGTTTCCACCTAGCCAGCTACCTTTTCCATTTGTTTCCTCTCGCTCATCGCACCCTACAGAAGGGATTTTTAGTATGCATCACACTTTTTGTATGTAGCAGGTGAGATGCATCACACCCTTAGCACTGAGCAGTCTGTATGGTCCAGTTTTGACCAGTTCTAAGTAGTTTTTCAGGGAGAACTTCTGGGAGATGATGTAATCACCTGACCTTGTTCCTTTAGGGTATGAAACAAAACTTTTAAGGGCTTAGAAGCCCTTGGTTTATGGACATATGAGATTGGGGTTGTAGTGCCCAAATATTTCTATAATAGTTGCCCCCTAAAGCATGAGGTTGTAAATCTTCTGATGTTGGGTGAAATGCTTTATCGTGAGAATCCATGGTTTTTCGAACTGGAAGGTAACTTGTAATAAGATACAATACAATACATTATCTTCATAATATTTTCATGATCTAGCTAAGGTGGGAATTTCCATGCTCATCTTTATAAATTCATTTTCATGTACATATGACAGACAACTGTCTGTGTGACAGATTGATGATTCTGGTAGAGCCATCATTCTTTGGCTTGGATGATTATCTGTGCAGCTATGGTGTACATTTGTTGTCTTTATTTTCCGAAATATATCGCGGCCCGGATGGATGAAACTAGATCCAGGGTCTTCAAACTCGTTAAATCTTCACCTGATGTACATGTCGATCCATGTGAAAAGATGTTCTGATGTTGAACATGGAAAGACATTGCCTGATTACCAGCTAATGATGTAAGCTATTAACAGGCCCGAGAGGAATCACCAATAATGATAATGACCCTCAAGGTACTATAGTACAATTCACGTGGTGCGAATACATGAGTCGATTTTGAACACCATGCAAAATCTTCTGGTCGAAGGCCATTGATGTAAACCTGTCACCGGAAGTGAGAAACTTGCCATTGAGGCATGCAAGCTTCAAAGTACTGAAAGGGTTGTTCCTAAGTCAACTTCTTGGATAACGAGCTGACGTTGACAAGAAGTGACCCATCGTAGGAGGGCTTTAATGAATCCCACATCCACAACACGAAACGGAGCAAATGATTTGTGGAGGTGAAAATGATTTGATGATATAAGGTTCAGGGTGGCGGTCATGAAAGAATGAAGCGTGGAGGTATTGCAGCGGATGAGATGTTAGCTGGGTTGGTGAATTATTTGAGCGACTTCTCTTGAACATATCGATGAAACTGAAATGGATTGGTAGCGTAAACCCCAACAATGGATGGTACGAAAGACCAATGATGATGTTACTGGTGAACGGAATAACCCAACTTGACTCAATCATGGTGATGGAGTGAAAGTGTCATGTTCAAGAGCGACCTGCTACCAATGAAGTTCTTCAAGTTTTCTTCCCAATTTTTCCCCAGTCATTGCTGACCAGTACCTATTTATTTTTGTCAACCTTGAGGAGGTAACATATGCTTGTTCTATAATTTTCCCTTCGGGCAAACCTGTTGCTATGTTTTAGCGAGCCTAGCGACAGTGAAACTCGCTCTTGTCTATAATAGACAAGTTTTTTGCTATCGTTTTAACAAGTTTAACGACAAAGATAATTCGGTCCTTTTCAGTTTTAGAGAGTTTGAAAAGAGATGGAAAGGAAACTCCAGTAATCCTTTTTCATAGTATAATCCCTTAAGTCCGAAAAAAGTATAAAATAATACGAAAGGGATGACTTTTCCGATCACTTTAACAAGCCGAAAAAGACAAGCGCTCAATCTTTTCATGTAATGATCCCTCAGGTCCAAAAAGATTAAAAAACAAGCAGGATGGCACTTCCAATGACTTTAACGAGCTAGAGAGGCCAATTTCTTGGCAATCTTTTTATATTTTACGAGTCTAAAAAGAGCTTAAAAGAGACTCGTCTTTGAGGAATGAGTGATATTTTCGGGTAGCAGCTGGTTCCAGGTAAGGTTTGGAACTTTTTAATCATGGTAGTGTAAAGAAAGTGGCTAACAGAATCACTCTTCACAGTTGTTCCAAAAGGGTAAAAAATCAAGTGGAGGCGGATGATTGGCTAAAAAGTGGAGGTGGTGGTAAGAACACCACCAAGGCTCAAAAGCTGATAGTAATGCGATCACAAAGGTTATTTACTGGAAGTGGGTTCATTTTTTAATGAGCTTAAACTTTGGGGGAACATATGCTCATAGCTAGGTTTATTTTTTAATGAGATTGAACTTTGCGGAAACATTGCTTGTGATAATAGTCAAAGATGTTTGATTCACCATTAACACTATGTTCTCGTGACGGTCGTACTACCTGTTCAATTGCTCCATCAAACTGATTAGAAATGTACATACATGCTTGAAAATGAGTAAAAAACTAATACCTTACTTGAATTACGTGAGAAATAACATAAAAGTAGTTTTTACCTCTCGTTTTACCATTTCATTAAAATTTGGGATTGTTGGAGGTTTGGAGGTGCTTTTCCCCCTTGATTTTCATCAGTTGAAGTTCTGGGGAGAAGGTCAACTATGAGCTTGAGAGATGAAATCTCACACTGAATTGGTAAGACTACTTCCAGGCCATGCACCAGCTAAAAAGGTGTAAATCTAGTTGCATTTCTTACCGATGTCCAGTATGCCCACAAGGCCGAGTACAAGATTAGGTGCCAACTCCGTTTATGGACTCCAATCATCCTTTGCAGCATGTGCTTTAGGACTTTTTTGATCGCCTCAACTTGTCTGTTAGCTTGCGGATAATACAAAGTGGAACTGTCACGGGACAGTCCTAATTTGGCAGCGAATTCAATCATCATGTGATTGCGGAAATGCGATCCATGATCTGTGACTATAGCTTGTGGAACACCGAATCTGGAGACTACATGATTAAAAAATAAAAGAGCAGCCGTTTCACCGTTGTTGTTTAATGTAGGCATCACCTCAGCATATTTCGTGAAATAGTGAACTACGACTATGATATACCAATGCCCCCTCGGTTGAGGTGGGGTTACATTTCATGAAATCTATGTCCCATTTGGCAAATGGCCCAATTGCAACTACTGGATGCAGAGGTGCGGATGGTATTCTGGTTTTGCAGTTGAAGATTTGACATGGATGGCAACTTTTGACTGTGGTTATGCAATCTTTGAACATTGTTGGCCAGAAGTAACTTGCCCGTAAAATCTTTTGTGCCGTAGCATAACTAGATTGATGCCCCCCACACGTAGCTGAATGACAATCATTCAGGACTTTTTCGGTCTCCTCATGGGTGAGGGACCTTCGCATAACTGTATAGATACCATGATGGTAAAGTGTATAACCGACGATCATGTAGTCTTTTGCTTGTTATCGAGTACGTCGTTGTTTTGAGCGAGAGGTATTAGGCCTATATGTTTGGGTTTGGAGATAGATGATAATATCTTCTTACCACGGATTGCTCGATGATATCAGAAACAAAGATTCATCCATGATTGAGGCTTTGGATGTTGAATCGTTGCACGATGATGGGAAGTCGCATAGTAACTCCGTGAAAACTAGAGATTTCTTTGATTTGGATTTTCCGAATTCCAGATCAAACTCTTGCAAAATAGCTATCCATTTTGAATATTTTCCCCTAAGTAATTGACACGACAAGATGTAAGTCATAGGGTTGCAATATGAGAGTTTTGCGAAAGAGGATATAGTGTCGAAATATCTGTACTGCTTGAATAACTGTAAGAGCTAGATTTTCAACGTAGGAGTACTTACTTTCTATATCATTTAAGTTTCAACTTAAATAATAGATAGGATGTTTGATTCCATTGTCTTCTTGAACTAAAACCATTGCAATGGTTGTATCTGCCACAACTAGATACAGGTTAAAGTCTTTTTGATAGTCAGGAGCGTACATTACTGATGCTTTTATTAGGGATTCCTTTAGAGCATCAAAGGAAGCTTGTGCAACCTGATCCCAGTTGAAGGGCACTTATTTTTTCAAAAGACGCATATAACCTTTAGCAAGTTCGACGTAATTTGGAATGAACCTCCTTAGAAAGTTTTCTTTCCCTTAGAGTTTTTGAATTTGAAGCAAATTTGAAGGCGGAGGCATGTCGATGATCGCCAGAACCTTACATGGGTCGAGACGAATCTCGTCCTTTGAAACCACAAAGACATGTAAACGACCAGAACCGACACAAAACACACACTTGTGTAGATTGAGTCATATCTTGTAGTGTCAGCAAAGTAGAAAAATAGCTCTCAAATGTTGTGGATGATCAGTCCGCTTTTGCGAATGAGCCAGAAGATCGTCAAGATATGGTTGAACGATGGTCTTGATGTCATGGAAGGCATAATTCATAGCCCTCTAAAAAGTTTCCCCTGCATTCTTTAAACCGAAAGGTCACTTGCGGTACGCAAATGTGCCCCACAGACAAATAATTGTAGTCTTTGACTGGTCCTGTGGGTGGATATTTATTTGATTATACCCTGAAAATCCATCCATAAACGAAAATATTTCGCATCCGATGCATTCATCAATTATCTAGTTGATGAAGGGTGTAGCGTAGTTGTCCTTTGGACATGCTTGGTTTACATCCTTGTAATCGATGCACACTCTAATCATTCCTTGCTTTTTCATCACAGGAACAATATTCGATACCTAATCAGTTAGAGGAACCAGGTAAATGAAACCAACATGTAAAATTTTTTCAACTTCCACCTTGATGGTAGCAGCTTTCTTCGGGTGCACCTGCCGAAGCCATTGTCGTACTGGTTTGACATCTAGATACATCTTAATTTTGTGTTCAACTATGCTCAAGTTAGTGCCTAGAATTTCTTCATTCGACCTTGCAAAGACATCTTTGAACTCACGAAAGAGAGTGCAATATATTTCCCGTTCTGAAGAAGAACAAGATTTGGCAACATGAATATTCTCTACAACATCTGGTTTGGTCGAGATATTTATGGCGATAGTTTCTCAATATTGGACAAATTTCGCTTGGAATCCACTGTATTTACAGTATTTGATAGAAAATAAAAAAATAAAGGATGATTAAGGTCGTTGGAACAATCTTTGTGGTAATCTGGAAGATGGGAACTATGGTGGTAATCTTCCCATGGTGCCTCTCCTACCATCATTGACTGAACAATTCCTTCGTCTGTAGAATGTACATGCGACCAAGGATCTGAAGAGGTACCATATTCTTTATACCTATCTATCCAAACACTTGATGAGCATTGATTTGTGTTTTCCACCCAAGCCAAGAAAATTGATTGCTACAATATATCTATTGGGCTTGGAGGAAATACCTGGTGATGATCCATGCTAACATCATGTTCGGAAATCTTCTGAATCTTTTTAGATACAGAAGATACAATATTACAGGTCTCCACCGTGGCTACTTCTGCCATATTACTCGGAGGCGGTAGAGAAAAAGTAACCATCAATGTAGGGTCTTTTAGGAGGCCTACTCTGATACTTTGAAGCGATTGAGAGCTTCCATGGATGATCAGGATGCTTCCCGTAACTTGTGAACTGTTAGGGAGAAAGGTTTGTTGGTCAACGATTATAATTCCTCCTTGAAAAGGAAATGCAATCTTTCTAAAGTATGTTGACACAACAACATCCATAGCATAAATCTAGGGCCTTCCTAGTAGGATGTTGTAATCGAGGTTTCCATCGATAACTTCAACATCAATTTCTACTGTTTTGCCCCCCAGTTCAACTTACAAGTTACTTTAAATCTTGTACGGGGTGTATTTCTGTCCATCGAATGCTTTTAATGTCGTTAACGATGACGAAAAGGGTGGTGAGCCTAATGTTTTCCAGCAACTCACTGACATAATGCATGTAGATGCCCCCTCATCAATAATTGTTCGATGAACAATTTTGTTGAGGGATTTCACTTGGACAAGGAAAGCAAGTTGACTTGGTAACTGGGATTCATATCCTTTATGATTAAAGGCCACAAGATTTGAATCCGCTGGGTCAATCCCACCTATTGCTGATAATAGAGCCTGCTTTTGGGAGGGACAATTTTGCTATACTTCAAGTGTCGACATAGCGGATGGCAACTGGGCTAGATCCTCCACTATATTATAATTCTGTGCTGCTCTAGCATGAGGATTAAATGTCGATTTGTGTACTACTCCCTTTGGCGACTTTATTGTTAGCTCAGGAATGATGGGTGGCACAACTTCGGTCAAAGTTGTTTTCGAAATACTAGGTTGATCTGCAGCCTTGTTGTTCGACAGTTGTGGATTCCCATAGTCTTTATTCCTTATCGATATCAAAGAATCATTTTGTTGCTTCGAAATGGACAACATAAGCACTTGGGACGAAGAAGCATTGTTGCTAGCAACCAGATTGGTTTCTAGGTCTGGAAACAGATCAGTCAATATCGCTGAGGTTTTTGAGTTCTTGAAGAATTTCTTAATCTCAGCTTTATGCGGACAATCTTTCATCCAATGGTCCTCATCACATATAAAACATGGATGACTAGGTTTCTTTTGCTTAGAAGGGTTTTCAGAAGATTTTTTAGGAGACAAATCATCTTGTTTCTTCTTTTTGCTTTTCCCTTTCTTCTTGCCCCCTGGTTGCTTCAGTTCTTTGCCTTTGTCGATTGACATGGAATTAACGTCCGAGGCAAGAAGTTTGTCATTTGCCTTTTTATTGGACACTGCAAGGGCTTTACCAGATGGGGCCTTTGCTATTTGCGTACTTGAGGCGCCAATGACACCATCGCCGACATGAGATTCCCTATTTGATTTAGGAGGAGGAGGAACGGAAAACTCGAGTCTAGGAGCATCAAGAATTTTGTCATAGAGCGTGCCAGATTGAGTATAGATCAAGTCTAGATATTGTGCATGAGCAATGACTTACTCTTTAGTGACAACTCCTCCCTTGGCCACATCTTCTGTGATAGAAGGTAACAATGACTTAATAAACCATTCAACTAACAGCTGATCAGGAACATATGTCTTTACCATTTGATGACGGCGCCACCACTCATGAATATGATCAGATATGTGAGTGGCTGTCGTCTGCTTAAAATTGGTAAGAAGCTCCGTTCTTGTTTCATACCTTATGGGTAACTAAAAATGAGTTAAAAGGTGGTGGCGAGGGCACAGACGTTATCGAATGAAGCTCTAGGCAATCTGATGTACCATTTTGTTGCCGGACTAGTTAATGTTTTATGAAAAAGGCGAAGCCTAATCGAATCATCATTGAAAGTGTTGGACGAACACCACAGATGAAAGGTCATCACATGATTCGATGGATCTTCACCTGGGTTTCCATTAAATTTAGGAATATCTTACGGAAGTTTATGAGGAATCGCTGGCCACCAAGGGGCGTAAGCAATTGGATCATTTGTTAGCCGATTCAGATATGGTAATTCTAAAGTTGCTACGAAAGGCAACTATTGATTCAAGTTTGGCGAAGCATACCCAGGATAAGAAGGGATCGCCTGAGACATGGGTCTTTGCATACCAGCATAATTTATTTGATGTTGATAACTTTGATAAGGTTGATGGGCGTAACCATTATAATATGATTTTTGGTAACCGTTTTGAATATATGGCTGCCCGTTACCAACAAAGCTTTGTTGCTCAGGTCCTTGGTAATCTTGTTGGAATTGCAGTTGTTGATATTGCACCAGCCACAGCTGTGAGACCATTTGTTGTTTCCCAATACTGGATGTTTGACCAAGATGAGGGGTTATAGTACCCATTTGAGCCTGAGTTGCTTCAGTTAAGGATCCACTAATCGGCGGTTGTGATTAAGTTGCGGAGATGAGAGGATGTTGTATTACGACCTGAGAGACTGGAGGTTGAAATACAACATGTAGCACTTGTACTTGTGACACCGTCACAATAGCTGGTGTAGTGGGAATATTATATATATGTTGATTTGGTTGTATAGAATATACAACTCTTGGTTGTTGAGGCAGTATTGGTACCCAACCACTGGATGTGATTCCAGCCTGACCTGAATTCTATTGTGAACTCTCATATGGTTGTTCTCCTAGAGGGAACAATGAAAAAGCATACTGCCCCCCATATGGCGGCAATCCAGTGTTCAAAGGGAAAATTGGCCTTTGGAGACTGGACTGCCCAAATTAATGCTGTAGAGAAGGATTAATTTGCTGAGACTCAACATAAGAGATTCCAGATAAGGTTCCAGATGAACAAATAGGAACAAACCATACTGTCAAAACAGTCCCTGAGTGGACTCCATCTAGTGGTTGAGAATTAGTTGGGACAGATGGTATACCAGCAAACATTGTTGGAGTAGCAACAAGAGGTTCTGCTCCTGTTGTGTTAGATGACACAGTCCTAGATGTCGATGGTTGTTCAGACATATCAAGTCTATCCAAAAGACTTCTTAGTGATTCTACAGGAACTTGCGATGAAGGATGACTAACTTTTGTAGTAGAAGGATATAGCTGGATCCCAGTTCCAAAATGCAACGGGGTACTGGATGGAAGATCATCCACAATCTCTTCTATAGCAATCAGTCTAGGTGGAAGAGGTAGACCGTCAGGTCCGTAAAATATTTCTGGTGCTTAAGAAGGTACAGACTCTGCAGCGACAAATGTTGGAGGGGTGACACCTTCTGAAAGAGCCCTAAATGGATCTGGTTCACGAATAGAAGTGCTTACTATTACACTAGGATCAGTTCTAATGTCCTCTCGTAACTGCATAACTTCTTCTATAGAGGCAGGGATACCAGAAATAGTTGGAGTAATTGGAGTCTCCGAGGATGTTGAACACAAGTTTCAAATAAACCAGGAGACTTTGACCCAGTTAAACGAGATTGCTTGGCTTGGAATGGTTTCATTTCTGGAGTCAAAGACGGTTGACTCGTTAGTCTCCACAAACAATGGGGTTTTTATTGACTTTCTTCCACGATTGCGGATTACTTGATCAACTCAAAATAAAAAGGGGAAAATGTGATTCTGAATTAAATGAATTTTATGACGCTTTGACACAACTTTCTTTTTCAATTTTTAAAAGTAGAGAAAAAGCAAAAGATGACTCTAGTCGCCTTCAATTCTTAATGAGCTTGAAGTGACAAGTGCTCAGATGGACATTTTCTTTTAAGGAGTCTGAAAAGGAACGAAAGTGACTACTCTAGAAATCTAGACAGAGGGATTACCAAACCAATTGCAAAACTGCAGAATACTTTTTAAGGCATGGCAGTCAATCTTCCCGAATGCTGTGTTTAGTGCATTGCGATCGATAGGGCGACATACATGGCTTCCTAAGGATAAAGGGTATAGCCTATTGTGGTCTCCCAATATATACTCGACAGTACGTGGGAGCACAAGTCCGTACTAGCACTTGTCGTATCAAAGAGGAGGAATCACCCAAGCTATGATGAAAACGATAGTTACCAGGCTTTATGACACTGGAATACGTCTCTAGCCTAGACTTCTAGATGTTGTGCATTAGGTTCCAAAGTGTTTTTATGTTCATTGAGGTTTATTTTACAGTTGATCTTTCTTAAGAAGTTTTCCTTTAAGGTCACTGTGTGATGTAGATATACAATTCCTAAATATCCAATCTAAGATGATAAACAATCGTTTACTTTCTTTTTGCAATGAAAATCCTAGCTACTAAGAAAAGAGAAGTAAAATTCTTTCAACATAGAGCAGAGAGCACACATTAAGATGGACTGTCCTAAATCAATTTCTGCATGTATTCTAAATGCAAATGCACATGCATGTATTTGTTTTTCAGTTTCCTTAATGTGAGAATGAAAAAAAGAAAACTAAATACAGATTTGAACTATCTTTTCTCAAATCGACACTTCAACAATTTCTTTTTCAAAAACAAAAGGAAGATTAAGATGATGCTTTCAATTTCAATTTGAAAACTGCTTTTGACACTTCAAAGAATTGATGATTCAAATCAAATACAATGGCAAAAGTGTAATCGTCTATCTAAAAGAGGAAGACTTTACGACACTCGTTTCTTTGACTGAAAACGACACTTGCGACACTTTCAAATCATAAGACGACAGTTCGATTAAGCTATTGTTTGCAAAGCAGAACTATAAATGATTAAAAATACATAAAAAAAAATTCACAATTATTTATCAATGGAGGCTGAATAACGTAAAGGAAGGGAGTTTCAATAGTGATACACTGATCATAGACAACAAAACTACTGAATAAAGCTAAAGGAAATGAAGAAAAAACCAAAATCTGGAGGCAGAAACAGTCTCACTCAATCATCGCACTTTTAACACAGGGAAACAGGGATGCATCTCACCTACAACACATGGGAGGTGCAATGCATCCAGGTTGCCTATGAGACACAGTGCGATGGTCCAGGGATGAGACTAATCTTGGTTTTCACTCACAGTTTACAGCTAAGTTCAAGGATTTAGGCTGAGCTAATGATAGACAGTAAACACAAAGTACAGGGGCTAATCTAATGAGGTTACTTGAGCTACCACTAGGGCACTTAGGATGTTTGCAATTCAGATGTTCAGTTCATAAACTAACCCAGAGATTGACTGAAGCAACGTTGATCTACTTTGCAGTTGCATAACAAAAGCAGTTCAAAGGCTAGCTGGCTTAACTTTAGGCTTCGTCCGTAGTTTATAAAGAAAAAAAATAGAAACAAGCAAACGAACTATTCGCTCCCCAGTGGAGTCGCCATTTTTTTTATCGGGAAAACTAATGTCCATTCAGAGCTGCTAGTCCCACTAAGATGGGTAGTTATCTTAGAAACAAACAAACTAAAGTTACTTATGTTTTCCTTTATGAGAGATAGATGAGAGAGAAGCAGAGAGTACCAATGTTAGTCTTTCGCTTGGCTCCTTGCTTGTTTCCTCCCTCCTTTAATAGAGCTTTGCCACTCCTTCCTTACTTGTCCCACTTCAAAGAACACTTGTAGAGTCAAAGCAGCATAATACCATCAAAGCATAGATATCTATAACCATAAAAAATATAGGATCATATGTATATTAACCATACAAATGCATATATCAATACAAGATTCAAAAATATACAAGAATATGGAGGAAAACTCAAATAGCTTTATTGATAGAAGTAGTAGAAGAGAGGATTACAACCAAGCTGTCTGATTCAGTGCCATCCTCCCATTATGAAAGCCCTCTTCACCTCATGAAAAGATAGATCACTCAACAATACAATGTTGCACAGAGAAACCAATAGCACTTCCTTACAAAATACAAAATTCTAGCCTTTGGATCTCTAGGATGAGGGATCCATATATATATATATATATTTGCAGGTGGGTGAGTCAGCTTATGGGATTTTGATTAGTGTCATTTCTCTAATAGTTCTTGGTTCCACTTGGAGATTTCATGATCTCTTACTCATCCTTGGGCGAATTCAGAGAGGCAAGTGTCAAATAAGCAGTTTATAGAAGATTCTCTGGGCTTCCACCTAGACAACTGCCTCTGCCATTTGTCTACTCTCACTCATTGCACCCTACAGAAGGGCTTTTTAGTATGCATCACACTTTTTGTATGTAACAGGTGAGATGCATCGTACCCATAGCACTGAGTAGTTTGTATGGTCCAGTTTTGACCAGTTTTGAGTAGTTTTTCAGGGAGAACATCTGAGAGATGATGTAATTAGCTGACCTTGTTCCTTTAGGGTATGAAACAACACTTTAGGGGCTTAGAAGCCCTTGGTTTATGGACATATGAGATTGGGGTTGCAGTGCCCAAATATGTATAATAGTAGCACTGTTGTTGATGGGTGTAACAGTTCTATGGTTCCTGAAAGTGGGGCATAAAATCTAGTGGTCTCTGGAGAGAAGACCATATTGTGGCATCAAAGGCTTGGACATATTGCAGAGAAGGGCCTTTGAATACTTCATGGTAAAGGTATGGTAGAAGGTATGAGTAATATCTCTCTGGATTTTGATTTCTGTGAAAATTGTTTATATGGGAAACAAAATCGGGTGAGTTTCCCCTCTGGTGGTAGGAGGGCGAAACATATATTAGAACTTGTGCACAATGATGTGTTTGGACCTGTGAAGGTTCCATCACTGGGTAAGTCTGTGTGTTGTGTATCATTTATAGATGAATTCTCAAGGAATACATGGATATATTTCCTTAAGAAGAAATTTGAAGTCTTTGACTGGTTAAAGAATTTAAGGATCTAGTGGAAAACTAGACAGAGAAGAACATAAAGGTGTTGAGGACAGATAACAGTGAAGAGTTTTGCAGTAAGGAATTTGAAGAATTCTGTAAGAAGTGTGGTATAGCATGAAAAAAGACTACTCCATACACACCTGAGCAAAATGGAGTTGTAAGAAGAATGAACAAGACATTGATGGAAAGGCCAAGAAGCATGCTCAATGGTGCCAAGTTAGGACAAGAATTCTGGGCAGAGGCGATGGAGACAACATGTTACCTGGTCAACAGATCACCTTCATCAGCATTGGAGGATAACACTCCACAAGAGGCATGGACTGGTAAGAAACCCTCTCTTTCACATTTGAGGGTATTTGGATGTTATGCATATGTACATGTTCCAAAGGAGAAGCGAACCAAGTTGGATATTAAATCTGAAAAGTGCATCTTTATTAGGTATAAGGATGGTTTAAAGGGTTATAAGATTTGGAACCCTGTAACAAGGAAGGTCGTGTACAACTGAGATGTGGTGTTCATAGAGGTAAAATATGTTATTAAACATGAAGTCCAACCAAAGGAACCTGAGAAGATAGTGTTTGAGCTTAAGGAGGAAGTATCAGACTCTACAACAAAGGAGGAAATAGAAGATGAAGAGCCATAAACTCCGGGTGTGAGAAGATTAGTTTGAGAAAGAAGGTAGTCGGAAAGGTATAGTATATCTGCTTTCTGTTCAAATTTTTCTTTATATGTTACTGATGATGATCCTAGAACTGCGAAGGAAGCAGTAGATTCAGAGGATGGAAAACTATGGAAAGAGGCCATGGTTGATGAAATGGCATCTTTTCACAAAAATGAGGCTTGGGATCTAGTGGAGTTGCCGGTTGGAAGGAAACCCATTGGCAGCAAATGGGTGTTGAAGAAGAAGACAAATTCAGAAGGAAAGGTGGAGAAATACAAAGCTCAGTTGGTAGCAAAAGGTTATTCCTAGGTGTTGGGAATTGATTTTGATGATATTTTTTCTCCTGTTGCCAAGGTGACTTCTATTATATTACTTTTATCTGTTGCTGCTGCTTTTGATTTTGAGGTAGAACAGATGGATGTGAAGACAACATTTCTTCATGGGGATATGGAAGAGGAGATCTACATGAAGCAACTTGAAGGCTTTGCGGTGAAGGGTAAGAAAGAACTGGTATGCAAGTTAAAGAAGTCTCTGTATGGGTTAAAATAGTCACCTAGGATGTGGTATCAGAAATTTGATACATTTATACGGGGACTTGGCTTCACCAGAAGCAAAGCAGATCACTGTGTGTATTTTAAATTAATTGGTGGCGTGTTATTTATTTGGTCTTGTATGTGGATGATATATTGCTGGTTGGAAATGATAAATAAATTATTTAGGATTTGAAGACCCAATTGTCCTCCAAATTCGACATGAAAGATCTTGGTGTTGTAAACTATATTTTAGGCATGGAAATTAAAAGAGCTGAGCAAAGAGGAAGCTCTCGTTAAACCAGAGGAATGTCGAGACAATATTGCAAAGATTTAATATGCAGGATAGTAAACCGGTGAAGGTTCCTATTCCTGTAGGTGTAAAGTTATTTGTTGAACAGTACCCCAAGACACACGAAGAGGAAGAGGACATGTCTCGTGTTCCAGAGGCAAGTGTAGTCGGTAGCCTAATGTATGCAATGGTTTTTAATAGACCAGACATTGCACATTCAGTGGGAGTATTGAGCAGGTTTATGTCGAAACCAGGGAAGGAGCACTAGACAATAGTGAAGCGGGTTTTCAAATATTTGCATGGCACAAGTGATTATGGTTTAAGCTACTAAGGAAGACCAGGATTGGACAAAGTTTTGGATATTTGTAGCTTTGTTGATGCAAACTAGGCTGGAGATCTGGATCAGAGAAGATCTACAAGTGGGTATGTGTTTAACCTATTTGGAGGTGCAGTCAGTTGGATGAGTAAGAAACAATCTGTAGTGGCACTATCAACAACAGAGGCAGAATACATGACAACCACTCATGCAAGCAAGGAAGCAGTTTGGTTGCAGTGTGTTCAAGTATGGGGTTAGTACAGGGATCTATAAGGATAGATTGTGACAACCAAAGTGCAATTTTCTTGGCAAAGAACCTTGCATATCATTCAAAGACAAACCACATTGATATTCAGTATCACTTTGTGAGGGATATGATAGAAGTCAAAAAGGTGTTGTTGGTAAAGGTGGACACTTTGAAGAATACTACAGATGCATTGACAAAATCTGTGAGCTCTGAGAAGTTCTCATGGTGTAGAGAAAAAATGGGCGTTGCAGGGCTAGATAAATGACTAAGCTCTCTTGTGGCCCCTTGTGGAAAGAAAACAACAATTGGGAGAATGTTGGGTTGTGTTATATTCTTTCCATGACTAGCCCACATGGTTAACCAGGGGGTTAGAAGGGGGGCGAAGGACCCCTTTGTTGCACCGATTGCGGAGCAGGGAGAGTCACATGGGGTTTGAGGGGTGTAGGTAACCCCACTCCATAGGGTCTAGGGTAGCGCCCTAGAAAATTTTGATTTCAGACCCTATGTTAGGTTGGGTGGACCTACCTATGGTTTTGTGCATGATTTTCGCACATGGTTTTGGACGCGATGGTTTTTGGTCCATAGTTTTGGACATGATGGTTTTCATTCCATGGTATTGGATGCTTTGGCATGTATAAATATGTATTGTAACATTGAAAGGAACATAATGAAAAATCAAGCTGGTAATCCCGGTTTTGGGATCCAAGGGAAAAAATCTGCGTATATGTGTTTTAAGTGTTATGATCTTGCATTGTTTATTTTATATGTTTTAGAATTCATATGTAGGTAATTTCTGTACGGGGTTAAAACCTACACCTATATGATTTGTCTCTGACGGAAGCAAACTGGCTCATGCATTAGAGAAATTTTAAGGTCAAATATGGGCCTCAACACAAAAATGTACAACAAAAATAGACTTTATAAAAACCAATAGGATTCAGTATGATGATGTCATCCATTGGGGATGAATCACCATTTTGGAGTAAAAAGGTAAAAAGATAAAAAAAAAAAAATGAAAAAATGAAAAAAAAAACTACTTTTTCAACTTATCTCTTTATGGTTTCACTCAAATTTAGAGCATGAGCACTCGTTGGATGTGGAATTTAATTTTGCATCCAAGTACTACTCATTTTGCATATTTTCTATGGACCCTACTACATGAAAAATGTGAAATACATGATTGCAATCACATTTTTTCATGTATTTCACATATTTTGTGTGGTCCATTGAAAATATGCAACATGGGTGCTCCTTGGATGCAATATTAAATTACACATCCAACGAGTGCTCCTGCTAGAAATTTGAGTAAAATCATAGGGAGATAGGTTGAAAATACAAGTTGAAAAAGTAGTTTTTCCTTTTCCCCTCCAAAACTTGATGAGGTAATCTAATATTATTTTATTATTTACACTATTGTTTTATAATATTACTTAGAAGGCCCATTTTAGACCTCAAAAATTCTCTAATGTGTCAAAGGGAGCAGCTGTGGATAAATGAATTGCCTCCATAATAGAGGAAGCAGTGAGAGAGCCCTACTTTAGCTTAAGAAGGAGTTGATATCTAGGTTCAAGATGATGGAGTATCATTGAAATATTAGATAGATGATATGCTGGAAGAAAACAATGACAGAGGGAGCAACCTAAATTGCCACTGTTGGATATGCTTTAGTGTGAAAGGGAGAACCTAGTCAATGTGATGATGAATCTAGTGAAAGGATGTTGATGTATTTTATGAGCCAAGGCATGTTGCTTGACATGGGTTGGAGTACCAACATGGTATAGTTGTTCATGGAAAAGACAATTATGGCTTGATATTTGTCTCAAATGGTGATATACAGTTGTAGGGAATACATATACAAATTGAGCAGGGAGTGTTGAAGACAGAAAAAGTACATCCGAAGGTTGTTTTTGTTTAGGATTTGCTATGATTTCGTGGATGGGTAGGAAGCATACATCTATTACACTTAGTGCTTCCTAGGTAGAGTTTGTAGCTAGCTTGGCAAGTTTTGAAGCAGTGTGGCTTTGAAAGTTACTCGCTGGATTGTTTGATCATGTGCTCAAGCGGACCATAATATATTGTGATAACCAAAGTTGTGTGAAGCCGATAGAGGATCCAATTTTCCATGACAGGTTGAGGCACATCGATATCAAGTCCCACTTCATCTAAGACATGATGCAGAAGGGAGTAGTGAAGCTCCAGTATGTCTCTTCTGATGGGAAAATTGTTTATATTCTTACAAAGGCTTTGTCCCAAGTGAAGTTTGTATACTTCAAAGATAAGCTTGGAATTTTTGAGAATGCCTCTCTCATTGAGGTGGAATGCTGATAAGATAACATCATGGGCTAACATTCTCCCTATGTCAAGTACTTTGACTCAAATTAGGGAAATTATCCTAGTGTGAAGTACATTGACCTGAATTAGGGATAATGGTTCAACAAAGGACTGACATTCTTCCTATGTCATGTATGACCTGAATTAGTAAGAATGGCCCTGGAGCATCAAACTCATTTAACATCAGGCCCCAAATTACTCTGATAAGAGTGTGGCCTTTGGAAATTCACCATGTGTCAAGATGTTGACCCGAATGATGGTTAACCAAGACTAGTCTAGATGCCATATGTCAAGTACTAACCTGAATTATGGCAACTAGTTGATGCTAAATGATACACCATGTGTCTAAAGTACTGACTTGAATTAGGTGAGATTATACAATATGTCTAAAGTACTGACTTGACTTATTGTGTTAAAGAGAGAGTCCATACAGGTTGCTCAAATTTTTTATAATTTTGTGGAAAAATCTGTGAGAAGTTTTGAAACCAATGTTTTGGGCTAGCTTAGTGAGTCCATAATCAGGGAATGCGATTTATATTTGAGAAGAGAGAGCGAATTACAGAGCTTATTAATAGTTATTGAGAAATATTTTTCATGTCTTCTTCTGTAGTCGGCTTAAAAATAATTAATTTAATTAATAATAATTTTATTTATTTATTTAAATATGTATTTTAAAATAATAATATTTTTATTTTATTTATTTGTGTGTGTTAGGTCCCTATACTACTAGTGTAACCCCTTATTGTATTATTGCAACCCCCTTATTGTATTATTGTGCCCATATAGTCCCCATGTTGTTATTATTATGCCCCATAGAATCCCACTATTGTTATTGTTGTGCCCCAACAATACTATTGTTATGTAGGCTCTGATTCCAAATGTTATGAAACCAACTCACAAATGGGTAGAAAAGCTAGATCAATGACTTCAAAATCAGCCTCTTCGAGGGGCCAACGTCCTTTACATTACATAAATTAACAATTCTTGGATGATACAAATGAAAAGACCTCCTTTCTATATATAGGATTATAAGGGGTCCCAATAAAATCAGAGGCTACATAACCATAATATTGTAGGGGCACAACAATAACAATAGTGGGCTTCTATGGGGCATAATAATAACAACATGGGGACTATATGGGCATAATAATACAATAAATAGGTTGCACTAATAACAATAAGGGTTTACACTATTAGTATAGGGACTTAACATGCCCCTCTCCTTCAAAAAGTGTTGTCCTCAATGCTTGAGTAGTTCTGGATGCTTTTGTATAAAATTATCATCCTCCCATGTGGAACCTTCAGCGGGTAAGTTCTTCCACTTGATGAGATACTCTAAAATTGATTGATTTCATAGCTATTGATTTCTTGTTTTTGTGACTGCTTCTAGTTCCAATATGAATTTTCCTTCATTGTCAAGTTTTGAAAATATTGTTTGAACTGCAATCTTCTCACCTATAACCTTCTTTAAGCATGAAACATGGAAAATTGGGTGCACTTGGGAAGATGCAGGAAGCTCCAATTTTTATGCCATAGTACCAATCTTTTGTAACACCTTGTCTGGACCATAATACTTTGGTGATAATTTATTATCCTTCTTAGCTTTCTTGAGGGACATTTGTTTGTATGGTTTTAGTCGTAGAAATACCCATTCACCTACATCAAAACTTCTTTCGCTGCGATGTTGATCTTGCTATTGTTTCATTCTATTATGTGCCAAAGTGAGGTTATCCTTTAAGAGTTTGAGAACTTGTTGTTGATGCTCGATGTGATATTCCACTGCTTGAACCTTAGAATTTTCTTTTAAAGATGAATGGATGATATCCATAAAGTGCTATAAATGGGGTCATTTTTGCTACAGTATGGAAGGAAGTGTTATATCACCATTTAGCGAGAGGAAACCACTTGACCCATTATGTTTGTTTATCAGATAAAAAGCAACGAAGATATCCTTCCAAAAATTTGTTCACTATCTTAGTTTTCCCATTAGATTGAGGATGCTAAGATGAGTTATGAGCTAACCGAGTACCCAAATATTCCACCTCTTGTAATCCAAAGAAACATTTGGAGCTTTTTGCATATAATTGTTTCTTCTCCAATAGTTTGGGCACCATGTCAACATGTTGAACATGATCCTTCCAAGACTTGTTGTGGATTAGTATATCATAAAAAAATACAAACACAAATTTTCTAAGGAAGGGTTTGAAAATGGAATTCATCAAACCTTGAAATGTAGAAGGTGCATTAATAAGACCAAAAGGCATGACCAAAAATTCATAATGACCCTCATGAGTTTTAAATGTTGTTTTTGGAATGTCTTTAGTCTTCATTATGATTTGATGATATCTTGAACGAAGATCCAACTTAGTGAACTAAATTTCTCCATCTAATCATCCAATAGTTCATCAATGACAAGAATGGGAAATTTATCTTTACTAGTACGCTTGTTGAGCTCCCTATTATTCGGACACATGTGCCATGATCCATCCTTCTTGTGTACCAATACCACTGGAGTAGAGAAAGAACTTTGACTAGGTAGAATTATACCAACCAGCATTTTTGCAACCATATGTTCAATTTCACTCTTTTCGCCATATGGATATTTGTAAGGCCTAATTTTTGGGGGAACACTTTCTAGAATCAAATGAATAGAATAATCATGATCATGAATAGGTGGGAGGCCTTTGGGAGTCTCAAATGCCTTGGAATGAATGTCAAAAATGTTTTGGAGATATGAAGAAATAGATGATTTCAATGTGGGAACCTCTATTGAACAGAATTGTGCAATTATTCCACATTGTTATTTCTTTAGAAGCTTTGTCATGCTGTTAGAGCTGATTATCTTTCCTGGTTTCCCTACGATACCCCTTAATTCAAATTCCTTTCCTTCCCAGAAAAATTTCAAGAAAAGTTCTTGAAAATTAAAAGCTATTGTACCCAAAGATTGTATCCATTGGACTCCTAGACAACACCTACACCACTCATTGGAATGGAAAGCATTGGGCTATTTAAGACATATTCTCCCATGGATAGCTTGATATTATAACACTTTCCAAAGAAATTTATGGTTCCTCCATTTACAACCATTACTTGACACTTTGGTGTTGGATATAGGAAGCAATTCAATTCCTTGGCTATCTTACAATGAACAAAAGTATAGGTACGACTCGAATCAATCAACACTATTACCTTTTTCTTCTTGGTATGCCATTCTATATTGAGAGTTTGAAGAGTGGTAATTCCTGTCAATGCATTACAAGATATGGTTAGATTCATTTCCTCTTTCTATGGGATTGGTTCCTGGTGTATATCCTCTTCTTTTGACGTTTCTTGTTCCTTTTCTTGCTCCTCTTCCCCATCTATGTAAATTAATTTCTTCTCAGCACACTTATGAACTTTAGTGTATTTTCTATCACACTTGTAAAAAAACCCTTTTGCTCTTTTTTCTTCAAATTGTTGTGGTGTCAACCTTGTAGGTGGTGAAAGGATAGGAGCAACAACACTTCCATCTTTATAGTTATGAATGGTAGGCTTCCTTGTTGCCATAATTTTGCTTTAAATTTTTCTTGCCAACCTGTATGCCTTCTCCAATGAATTAGGTTCCCAATGGTGAACCTCATGTTGGATGTTATTATTTAAATTCCCTATGAAGACTTCAATCCTATGCTTCTCTGGAATATCATTTACCCTTATATTCAATTTTTGGAAGTCCTCAATATGCTATGCCATTGAACCCCTTTGTTTGAGATTTATCAATTGGCTAAAGAAGGTGTTTCTCTTTGTATCCTCATAATGTTCTATCATTTCCTCCGTGAAAATTGACCAGGTGACAAGTTGTTTACGAGAACAAATCCCTCTATTCCATACAAACTGATTTTGTTCCAAATATAAAGATGTAATACGTACCTTTTGTGGCGTTTGCACATCATGTAGATCAAAATATTTCTCCATTTGTAGTATCCAAGTTACCGGATCCTTGCCATCAAATTTCCTCATATATATATTTGGAATATGGTGTGTCTTCAATCCAATGTTAGAGTCTATGAAATCATGATTAACATTTCTTTTGTTCTCATCATGAGTTTCCTCTACTACCTTTTCAGCATTAGGAAGCCTTTCTTGTAGTGACTTTGTCCCACCTTCCTTCAAACATTTCATGTCTTTCTTCAAATCTTCCATGTTTCCATTCAAATTTTCTTCTATACCATTTATCTTATTGATCATATCTTCGATCACATTCTTCAAATCGTCCCTCCAATTTCGCTTACTAGGTAATTCTATTTTCTTGATTCGAGTCATTCTTTTTCTTGTTTTTAGGAGCTCAATCTTGAATCTATTGTATCTCTGAAATTTAGGATCTCCAAGGTCTAAAATTGTGACTTGTAGTTTCCCTTTACGTCCTCTTTCCATGCCCTAGTCTGATCGAAATTGGATTCTCCAAGAAAGAGTTATGCCCAGTCTCCCAAGATGACCTGATTATATAATTTTCAGTAGAGCGAACTAGTACAAAGTGCCACGTGTCATTTTCAACCTTCAGACCTGGAAATGATACACAGAAAAGTATAGTCTATCCTCTTTTTGTAACTTCTTATGAAATTTAAATTTGATGCAACCCCTTATTCTCCCAATACAATTAGAGCCTACATAACAATCTCCCCATGCTGTTATTATTATGGACACAATAATACAATAAGGGGGTTTCACTAATAATAATAAGGGGTTACACTGGTAGTATAGAGACCTAACAGTGTGGATGGACCATGTGTTTGAAGTACCAACTCGAATTATGGTGAGGATATACCATAGGTTTGAGTTATTGAATTGAATCATGGTACCGTGTTGATGCTATTGACTTACCATGTGTCAAAGTTTTTTGAATAGATTATGGTAATTGGTTGATGCTATTGATGTACCATGTGTCACAATTGTTGACTAGATTATGGTAACTTGTTTTATGATGTGTCAAAATTGTTGACCCGATTATGGTACTTGGATTTGTTATAACCTTTTCTTAGAGAAATTGTCAACATGAGAACATTTGGATAGTCATTATGAATACCCCCCTAGTTAAGAGGAAGTGTTGAATTTTGTAACTATGGTTAGTCTTCATAATTATTATTTTTGTCCTTAATGTATTTATAAAACATGTTTTTCATGCTTGGGTCAAAGAAATTTTTGTAAAGCACGTTCATCATGCTCGTTTAAAAAAAAGAAAAAATGAGTTTCTAAAATTAGAATTTTTAGCTTCAAAAGAAGCCAAGTTGGCCTCCTCCTAGTCAAGTCAGCCCCTTTAAGTGAACAATTCGGCTCAGCCTTCAAAGAAACCCATTCAGAATCTCAACAAGAATATATATAAGTGGCTCGACCTCCTCTCATGGTGCAATTTGGATCTCCTCATAAAAGAAATATATCTTTTGTTTAGCCATATGAACAAGATAAGGAAGAAGGACAAATCTCTATCTCAAGTGTAGGATCAGATTTTCTAAAATGCTAGCCTACTTAATCTTTGTGGAATAACAAATTCCTGAGGCAAGATTCTAAGACAAACACGCTAAATTGTTGAATTGTATGGAATTGTAGGAACACGTTTATGAATGAAGAAGAAGGATGAATTCTGACTTAGAATATACTAGACTAATTTTCTTGGGCCAACTGATTGACTTGACCAGGAGGATGGTCCAAGTTTAACCTATTGTTTGACTTATATATATCTTTGTGAAAGTGAATAATTTCTCTAAGGGAAGGTTGTTGGGGTTTCCCCCATGTTGGTTTTCCCAGGGTAAACTCTTGTGTTATGTTTTGTAGCATCAAATGTGTTCTAGCCACAAAATTTATCAGAGAGGCTAAAATACATGAGATCTCGAAAACCCAAAAATTGTTTTTACAAATTCCACCTAGAAGTGTCTCAATTAGATTATTAACCAAAAATTTAAATATTTCCTAAGTCTAAACTTAGGGAATATGCTTAATTAATGAATTTTAATTGAGATAAGGCAAGAATCATCTAGAAACTAACATGGATTGATCCAGAGATGATCCTAGCCATTGATTAAGTTTTAATCTTGGTCGTTGGTGCTCCAATAGTGGATTATAAGATGAGATCGATGTGGTGTTGTAGGATACACTAGTACAGATACTTAGTTGCCCAGGTAGTTCAATTCTCTCAGTGGTAGTAATTCAATAGAGAAGATAGAGACAAAGGGTGAGTAGTAGGTGGAAGAGGATGATAGTAGCCTTCCAGGAGGAAGTTTTCTAGTTCCAGGAAGAGGCAAAGGAAGGAAGGTTGAAATCCCCATTGGATATGTGTAAGCACTGCATAGAGGGTGATGCAAGAGGCTCAACGCAGAGGCTAGGGAGGTCATTTTGGAGGCAGAAATTAGTTGTGGGGTGAGAGATAATTCTCACAATAAATTTTCCAGTTTTTTCCTTAGATTAGATTACTAGCTAGGCATCTAAATTATTGTACTCAGAATTTTTGTTGAAGAATAATAATAAAACCTTCATCTGCTGCACTGGTTTTCCCGCATTCAGTTTTTCCGGGGAAAATTGTCCAAAAATAACTATGTCAAAATTCTTGTGTGTGTGCTAGAATTTCTCAATTTTCAGTATTTTATTTTCCGCAATATGTTTATGGTGAAAATTGCAATTGTGATTTTATTCGTCGTTTGTCGTAGAAAATAAACTACATCGTTAAATTTATAGTTAGAAGAATATTTTCCAGTTACTGCAATAGATAAAAATTTCACATGGTATTGGAGCACAGTTGATTAGTTGGACAGATAAAAGACGAAGGAGAGCAATTTCGATACTTAGCAAGGGAAGTAGGCTGAAATTCCAAAGGGCATCGCAGTGTTTTTTCTAGGAGGTCGAGTTGCTTGAGGAAGTTAGAATTTTCTAAGAAAGAGGTAGAAAAATTTGATTCTTCCAGTTCGAGTGATTCTAGAGGCAGAGGGAGAAACTTGGTTATTTCGTTGGGCATATCTCTCATGAGAAGCAAAAGTTTTTGTAGAAGATTTCTAGTGCAAAACCAGTGTTGGGTGAAAGAGGAATAACACACTATAAATTATTCAACATAACCATGGACAAAAGTGACATTTAGGAGACTTCAGATTTATCTTCCAGATTGGAGGAAAAAATTTCTTTCTTATCAGGATTGACTTCACAGGGTGTCTAGTATATAGAGAATGGAACATTAGCTCAAGTGACATGGGTTAGAGAATATTTCTCTAGCTACAAGGAGGAGTAGATGGACTTCTAGATTACTATGGGAGAAAGGATGAAATGTACTCCAGTGGGGAGTCAGGAGCAAGCACCAATGCTATGGATGTATTGTATGTGCCAAGATTGGGTATGAACATGATTTAAGTATCTTAGTTACATAACAAGGGGTATGATATTCACTTCGTAGGGAAGAAAGTGTATGTCAAACACCCAAGCTGGAAAAAGGTAAGATAGATTGGAGTTCGAAGTAACAGATTGTATCGATTACATATTGAATCTCTAATGGAACTATTATGTAGTGACAGAAGAAGTAGGAAGGAGCATTCAGGATGCTCAGAGAAATAGTAACGGGGGTTCCATAACTTGACATAGAACACGATGATGTGCGCAGAGAATGCATAATTTGGAAGTATGCTAAGGAAACATGTCCAAGAAGTGATAACAGAGTTGATGGCATGTTAGAACTCATACATTCAGATATTTGTGGCCTGATGTCCACTAGATCTCTTAGCGGTGCCGAATATTTCGTCACCTTCATTAATGACCATTCTAGGAAAACCTGGATCTACTTATTGAAGACCAAATATGAGGTCTTCGATCATTTCAAAGAGTTTAAATCTCTCATGGAGAATATGAGAGGGAAGAAGATCAAGGCCCTTCGCTCAGATAATGGTGGAGAATATTGATAGATACTTCACAAGTTTTTGTGTGAAGGAAGGCATCAAGAGAGAATGGACAACTCCATATAACCCAAAAATTAATGGTGTAGTGGAGTGTAAAAATAAAACCGTTGCTGGAGCTGCGAAGGCTATGTTATTATGGGCATAGGAATGTTATAATTTCTATGGGCATAGGAATGTAACACGATAATATATATTTCAAAACAGGACTCCTCATAGAGCATTGGGGAAGAAAACACCAAAAGGAGTCTTCACAGGGAAGAATCCAGAAGTTAGTCACTTCAAAAATTTTGGGAGCATTTCTTATTGCCATGTGCCATATGAGAAATGTACCAAACTCGACCAGACTGCATAGAAGGGGTTCTTTGTTTGGTACAATGAAACCTCAAAAGAATATCGGATCTACATTCATAGAAATAAGAAGATTGTAGTAAGACGAGATTTAAAGTTCGTGGAGGACTGAGCTTTCAGGAGATCTTGTGAGATGCCTGCAGGTGATCAAAATTAGTCAACATAAGCTACTTTGGTCTAGCAGCAGGGGAAACTAGTGGGACAGGTAGGAGGACCATCACAAGGATCGAGTACTATGATAGTACCAATATTTCCTCAGGTACAAGAAATCTGAGGAGTTCTCAACAGATGGAGAAGAAATGATAGGATGAGGAGGAGTTGGTTAAATATCCCACAACTAGTGGTCGAACCAGTAGAGATTTTCATCAAACATTGAGATATACAAAGGATTTTATTAGAACTCCTAGGACAAATAAAAGACAATGCAGACAACTTGACAGGTACCAAACATTGGTGGCTGGGGTTTCAGAAACTTCCAACTTTCCAAAGGCCACACAAGATCAATTATGGGTAGATTCCATGGTAGAAGAGTATAGCTCTATCATGAAAAATGATTTTTGGGAGGTAGTGCAAGGCCGGAAGAAAGATCAATTATAGGTTCTAGATGGATCTACAAGATCAAATATGTTGTAGATGGAAGTGTGAAAAAATACAAGGCTAGGTTCGTGGCAAAGGGGTTTCCATGGAAAGAAGGGAGAGATTACGAGGATACTTTCACCCTAATTTCCAAATAAACTTCTATCTAGTCAGTTATATCCCCAACAGATCATATGGGATGGCAGATTCACCAGATGGATGTCAAGACAACCTTCTAGAAAATGGTGATATAGGAAGAAGTGTACATAGAATAACCATAGGGCTTCTAGACTCATGAGAGGCACACTCATGTGTGTATACTGAAGAAATATCTATACAGACTCAAGCATGCTCTCAGGGAATGGTATGGTAGGATTGAAAACTACTTGCAATAGATGGGATTCGTCAAGAGTAATGCAGATCCCAACTTTTAATATTTGATGGTAGAGGGTGAGCCACTCATCCTAGTGTTGTATGTAGATGATCTCTTTTTGATAGGATCATCAGGGCTCATAGAGGACTACAAGAGGAATCGAACAACATAGTTCGATAAGAAGGATTTAGGGTTGATGCACTATTTCCTAGGATTGGAAGTGTGGTTGAAGGATAGCGAGATCTTAGTTGGGTAGGAAAGATACACTACACACATTCTGAAGAGGTTCAAAATGCAGTATTACAGACCCGTGTCTATGCCAATGAAAACCAACTAGAAGAAGATAGATGCATCAGATGAAAAGGATGTCGACCCCACCTTGTATAGACAGCTTATTGGGTCTCTCATGTATCTAGTCAATACTAAGCCCAATATTTTCTTCGCAGTCAATATCCTTAGTCAGTTCATGGTAGAGTTGAAGAGGGTACATTGGGTAGCAGTAAGGCACATTTTTAGGTATGTGCGTGGCACAGTCGAGTATGGGTTGAGATATACCCAAGGAGATGATGTCAGATTGTGTGGATTCATAGATGCAAATTGGGCAGACAGTTCAGTGGACAGGAAAAGTACCGTTGGGTATTGCTTCAGTGTTGGATCAGGAATGGTTTCTTGGTATAGCAGGAAGCACAAGTTAGTAGCACTAAGCTCCACATAAGCAGAGTATATGGTAGGAAGCATAACCACGTGTGAAGTTATACGACTTCGGAAACTGCTAGTGAGCTTGTTTAGGCAGAGGATGGAGGCGACCAATATCTACTGTGATAATCAGAGTTACATAAATCTATGAGAATCTAGTGTTTCATGATAGGTTGAAAAACATAGATATTCAATTTGATTTAATCATATATTGTGTACAATGTGGAGCATTCCAACTACAATATGTTCCCACATAAGTGCAGGTTGAAAATATACTCAAGAAGGCTCTAAGAAGAGCTAAGTTCATCTATTTCAGAGAACATATGGGTATGATGGAGAACCTATTTCAGTAGTAGAGGCAGATTACCTTAGATGATTCTCAGTTGTAATAGTGACACATGAGAGGTAGTTGTAGTGCAGATGCAATGTTGACAAAAGTATACTAGTGTCACTAGCAGCATAGATGCATCATATATCAGAGTTGCACATTGGTTGGTGGGCAGTGTGGCCAGACATCAACAACATGATGGGATATGATGCAAGTACATCCTGTTGTGGCAAGGAGTGCAACACTAGAACACATTCCTCTCTAAGAGGGAGGGTTATTGTTTATAGCATCGGATGTTCTATAGCCACGAAATTCGGTGGAGAGGCTAGAATACATGAGATCTCCAAAACCCAGAAATTGTTTCTAGAAATTCCACCTAGAAGTGTCTCAATTACATTATTAACTGATTTTTTAAATATTTCGTAAGTGTAAACTTAGGGAATATGGTTAATTAATCAACATTAAATGAGATAAGACGAGAATCATCTAGAAACTTACATGAATCGATCCAGGGTTGATCCTAACCATTGATTAAATTTTAATCTTAGTCATTGGTACTCCAAAAGTGGATTATGAGAGGATATTGATGTGGTGATGGAGGATACATTGGTATAGATACTCAGTTGCCCAAGTAGTTGGATTTTATTAGTGACAATAATTCAACAAAGAAGATAGAGCCATAGGGTGAGTAGCAGGTGGAAGAGTAGGGTAGCAACATTCGCGGAGGAAGTTTTCTAGTTCCAAGAAGAGGCAAAGGAATGAATGTTGAAATCCCCATAGGATTTGTGTAAGCACTACGTAAAGGGTGATGCAAGAGGCTCAACGCAGAGGCTAGGGATGTAACTTCAGAGGAAGAAATTAGTTGTGGGGTGGGCAAAAATTGTCACAATAATTTTTCTAGTATTTTCCTCAGATTAGATTTCCAGTTGGGCATCTAAATTATTGTACTCAGAATTTATGTTGAATAATAATAATAAAACCCCATCTACTGCACCGGTTTTCCTACATTGGGTTTTTCTGGGGATAATTGTCCAAAAATATGTGTCAAAATTCTTGTGTGTGTACTAGGATTTCTTAGTTCTCAGTCTTTTATATTCCACAATATTTTTATGGTGAAAATTGCAGTTGTGCTTTTATTCATTGTTTGTCATAGCAAATAAACTGCATAATTAAATTCACAGTTAGAAGAATAATTTCCAGTCACTGCAATAGATAAAAATTTCCCATATTCTTGTGTGCTTATCTCTTTATGATCCTATAACTTTTTTTTTTTTACTATTGATGTTCTCTATGTAATTGTTTTATGGTCCAATGGAACTTACACATGTGGGACATCCTCTTGATTTAATGAGAAAAATGATAGATATCCAATGCCGTTTCTAATTTAAGAATCTGGGCACATGGATTTTGTCCACAACAATTTTGAGATGACTTTTTACATAAAGCATGTCCCATTCATGCGTTCCTTGATTTTAGCATGTGTCACAAAAAGGGGATGGCCATCTTCGTCTGAGATATCTCTTTGATGCCTTCACATTTTGATGAAATTCACACATGGCATGGAAAGTGAATATTTTGTGGAGTAACCTGAGCTTCTATTGACTTTTGACCCTTAGGATCGTGTGCATTAGAATCTAGGAATTGACTTGGAGAATTTGAAATGTTGGGAAATGTGAGACTACCATGTTGAGAACTGAAAATGAATGATATACCATGACTATAAAATGCATATAGAGTTAATGCCACATGACCACGTGGATAGGGCATAGGTGCACTGAACACATGGACTAGACTAGCCCTACAAATAATGATCACCCTTACAAAACCAGTGGCTCCTCTAAACCATATGTCTAAGTAGGTCCACCCCAAGCCCTCCAATCCTATGAAGGATGAAAAGACTTAAGAGTGCACTCTAAGGGGACTAGGCATGACCAACCATAGCAAGCTTAGGAAGCCACAATAAATAACATCACATGGTCTACAAGGCTTTGACTTGAATTTTTTGGGCTTATAATGGTGATGCCAAATGAAAAAATTGCATATAGGTACCGCCGATGAAATGAAGGGTAACATGTCCCTTGTTGGATTTAGCTTAGGAAATGACCTTAATCCCACTTTTACATAATTTCCAAGAACACCCTTAGTGAAAACTTAGGGTCTAGGTCAATTAATCACAATATACCCAGAATTAGGGCTCCATTTTACAATGGAGTATACAAGTATATGTGGTATGGACCAAATGTGAACATTGGGCATGATGAAATTGTTGGGGATAAAAAATGTTGAAAGAGGTAATAAAGGGGACATGGTACCCCTTTCCTAACCATGCACATTACCAAAGAGAAATCACATGCAAGCAAACAATGGTGCTTACTCTCTAAAGATGACATTGGTGAAGTGGATAACAACTATGATTTGGAACGACATTACATACCCTCTTGTTTGAGTAGCTAGTTGACTTAGTCAACTAGACTAGACGAGTTGGCACTTCAAAGAATGTATAGTAAATCAGTTGACTCTCTAGTCGAGTCAACCAACCAAGTCGATCTATTTAAGCTGGTTGAGACCATTAAACTCAAATCGGTGTACTAGTTAGAATGGTTGTTGAAGATATATTAATACAAGTGTTGATTTGCTAGCTCTCCACTAGTTTGTGTCTCTTTACTCTTCCATGTATTGCATCTGATTATGTAGTTTACTACTTGTTCCTTCCTAATGGTAACCGATCTTACTTTTCTCTAGATTACAACATTGGTTCCATTGCTAGTAGTGTTGGCCCTGAGCATACACAATATACATACATAAATGTTAACTTTAGAAGAGATACAAGAATGGTGTGAGAAAAATATCAGTAACTACCTAAAGAACTATGTAAGGAGAAATAGACTATCAATTGTAGAAGCCAGACTAGACTTCTTCAGGGAAGCACATGAAAAATCTATTGAAGCAGTTCCTACTAAAATAAAGAAATACCCTAACCATGTCCCTATTGCAACAAAAAAAACTTGATGACCAACTAACTCTAAAGTTGAGAAACAAAGGAAGAAAAAACTTACATGAGTTGGTTAAGAAGATATTAGCTGACTTCTCCAAGGTGCAAGTGATAGAAGAATTCACCTCGATTAAAAGAAATAAAGCATGGTTTTTTACTATTCCAACAAAGATTTATTTTGCACTATACCTGCTTCATTACATAAATTTCTCCTTGGAAGAGGAATTGGACATATAGTTGAATATCAACCACCCCTCCAAACTCTAATAATCTTCGATCAAAGTAAGTGACAAGCCGAATGGGAGAAATTCCTTGACGCTCAGTGAAAAAATACAAAAGAGGTGTGGGATTAATTAAGCAAATAAAAATGTTCTTCATATCCACTCTCATCAACTGGGAGTAAGTCAAATTGATGATTGGGGGTTGGGGGGTAATTGTTCATGAGATATAAATAGAAAGAGAGAGAGAGAGGGAAGAAAGAAAAAAGAGAGAAGTCAAAATAAATTGGAAGTCAAAATAAGAAGAAGAAGGTCGGTTGTAATGGCACGAGAATATATACTAGGGGAAGAAACCCAACTGAGGACTTAAGTGTGTACACATCAGTACAAATAGTCGACCAATATTCAAAACATAGAAAAGGAACAAAAGACATAGGAAGAGACAATAAATAACAGACGAAAAATCTAACTAGAGATTAAAATCCAAAGAATTTCAAGAACATGAGAGTGATGATGTACGAGACTCCTGTGAAGGTACCAAACAACACCTAGAGTTGAGAGGTTAGTGATGCCACATTCCTTGGTCACAAGCATATCAATCCCCATTATCAGATAATTCCTCCAATAAAGACACCATATTAATTTAGAGCCATCCATAGTTTGGTACAGAAGGGACGAGCATGGAAACTTGAGACACCAACTTGTAATTGAAATTCTTATAGTCAATAAAATTTGGATAGACAATGAAGAAAATGAAGATATGCTTCTCCATATTCAAAATATCATGAACATACCCACTTTCCACAATTATTATCTATTGAAGAATACAAGTCAAGACAAAACACTGACGCAACCTTGTAGAAACCAATTCATTGAATATATATATATAAGGGGTATCAAATTTATGATAGTTTGACAAATTTTATAGCAGTCAAATTTGACGAAGAGGAAAGTTCCCCACGCATAAATCAACCATTTTTTGTCAATATTGACAAGTCAAACTAGCTGACCAACCCTAAGAAAGAAAAGAAAAAAGTCCATCTCCTCTAATAAAAATGGGGTTAAATAATGTCCCCCACTATGAAGGCAAAGAGGGTCCAAAAAATCATTGCCTTTTGTGTGAAAAATTCTAGAAAACCAACAACATGACAAATGAAGATAAATAAATGGTGCAATTTTCAGCAGCTCTTCGAAATAGCTCTCACATCATTCATGAAATTCATAGAGAAACAACCTAGAAAAAAAGTGATATTGAGAGCAATTTCTTCTCTTAGGCACACGATGTTAAACATCTTCCAACCCAAAAATTAAAATAAATTAAAAAACGATCAAATGAAAGATTTAAGGAGTAAGATAAAATGATTAAGGACTTGTTAAATCAAATCCCTTACAATATTGATGAATCCCTACTAGTTTAGTGGTACGTTGTTGGGTTATTACAAAATATCTATGGGTCTTTGGTAATGGATGAAGTACAATCGTGTGAAGAAGCCTTAAAATTGGCCCAAATAATTGAGAATGATGATGACTAGTAGTCAAATCCCTCAATGACTGAAAATAAATTAGAAGAAAAAATTTAGAAACTACAACAGTTGTTGTTGAATTTATCCTTGCAGAAAACAACCTTTTGTGTACTAATTTTAGGGGAAAAGGGCATACCAAAGATAACTATAAATTGGCCAGCTATTTTGATCAAGATGTCTAATGACTCCAAACAAACACATATTGTGACATCTGTTAGATTTCATCAAGTCATAGCACTAAAGAATGTCAATAAAATTTAAGGAATATAAAATCTAAATGGTGTGCCATTTGTGAGGATAATACACACACCACACAAGAATGCTAGTTGAATGCCAATAATAAACTTAATTATCATGTTTCCTATCATAATCAGGCATTAGATCAATTTAATGACCCAACTATGCAAGGAGGAAGAGGAAATAATAGAGGTGGATATGGTGGACAATGGGGAGGATACAATGGACAAGGTCAAGGTTGAGGTAGATTATATTGCTTGATGTGTTGACAAGAATGCAATGTGGAATGTAGTTGTCCTTTAAAAGATAAGAATGATTTAGTATTATGCAACATGTGTGGTTTGGGAACTCTTTAGAATATTTCCTCAAAATACGAGAAAAAATATTAAATAAAAGAGTTGTAAATCTTCTTCAAATTATCCTTAAGCAAGAGGTTTTGAACTCAAAAAACCTCCATGTTATTACCAGATCAAAAGTTGGTCAAGATTATATGTTCAGAAAGAAACAAGTTCTTCAACATTCTAACAACACTTACCAATACCCAGATGTGAAACAACATCATGATACAATGGATAAGGAATTCAAATTCTTAAAAAATGAAGCTTGACAATAGAAACCGACGAAAGACAATATACTAGATGAAGTTTTGGAACTATTGAGAGAAGTGTAATCAATTGGTTGTTTGATTGAACTTCTCAATATATTGAAATATTATAATGAGGAGAAGAACCAATTTAGAAACTTGTGCCAACTATCTCAAGGAAAACAATTGGATGATTATGATCCTCAAGTGGACCTTAAGATAGATGGATACATTATAAAATAAGTCATGGTAGACTTTAGATCACAAGTGAACATCCTTCCAAGAGAAACGTGGAAAAATTGAGGAAGGGAATTTCATCATTGAATGACCTACTATCTTAAGTTAGCAGACCAGATATTCATCAAACCTATTGGAATGATGAAGCAAGTAAAAACATTAATCATTGGGATTCTCACCTTCATAGATTTTGAGGTAATCGGCCTTTTTGATGAAATTTCAGCATATTCAACTCTATTCGGAAGAAAATGGGGTTGGAGAATGAAGGAAACAATCTCCATAAAGAAAAATAGAATAAAATTAAAGGGAAACAAGAAAAATATCATAATACCACTTGACCCTCTTGAAGGAAAGCCCTAGGTCGAAGCTTGGGAAGATGATGTAGAATCAAGGAGGTTATACCAAATATGCACTAGGATAGAGATAATGTGGATCCCAATGCATTTGGAGAAATTCTATCAGGCTCCCCTGTCTCCATAAGAAAAAATTTAGATACAGAACTATATTAATGACAAATTGAAAATTACGAATCCAAGGAAAATGAGCGTTGGTCAATCAAAATTTTGTCGACCAAGAATATTTGACCTTGCTTCACTATAAAAGAAGTTCTTATCCTTCAAAAAACAAAGATAAACAAAAATACTACATTGTTTCCATTTGACTTGAGAAAGGATTAGGGTGCTCCACTAAGGTTTAAAGAATGAGCTCCCCCTATAAACCATATCGAGCAAGTAACTAAATAAATTGGAAAACATGGAAGAATCCAAAGCTTAGTTCAAACATTTACTCGACAAGCTTCCCAATGGTGGGACACTTATGCTTCCATAATTCAGACATGGACAATAAAAATAACCCATTTTGTCAAAAGGTTTGGAGGATGGAAGTTATTTGCACAAGTGAATATCCCAGTTTTGAAGGCGGGACAAGGCCCTATCATCTAGAACTATGGGACAAAATGGAAACAAATAAGGTATAGGGATTGCAGATTATGGCCACACATGTTTCTCAATACTCAATGATTTTCCAAACAAATGGTATAAACTTGAATAAGCTCAAGTTCATTCACTCCAATAGAGTGAGCTAAAAGATAATTTTATTATAGATTTTGAATTCTGATTAGAGGAGAAATATATAGTCGAGACATCTCATCAAATTAAATAATTTCTGAAAACAAAGTCTACTACGAATCAAAAAGAAAAAAAGAGGAACAACAATCAACTTCTTGTAGGACATTTGCATGTAATTATGTATCATGCTGGTTACAACAGAATTCAACTAGTTCTTTGGAAATGGAGAATATCCATATACTAAGTCAAGCTTCTACTAAAAAAGGATCATCCCGAGAAACTTAAAAAACTTAAAACAATATTTAGAGTCAATAAGGAGGAAAGTGAGAAACCGGAAAACTATAATTTACACCCATTTATCAAGAAATAAAAATTGGGGACTAGAGACTGGATGAGTCAAAGGATCCCAACTGGATGGATGCATAAATCAAGATTAAAGAAGTTGATATTTCAAGTGACAACCAAACGAAAATACGCTGGCTTTGGCGACTATTGGTCAAGATGTATTCAACCATCACTATAAATATCTCAAGGTATTAGTAAAAGAAATGGGGGAGATGAAAGTTGAACTCATTATAGGAGCTAATCCAATAAAGAAGAGACCATACAAACTAGCTCACAAATATAATAAGATTGTGTAAAAAGAGATAGAAGAGATGTTGGCTATTAGCATCATCTATCTCATCAAAAAAATAAAATGGAAAATTCCCATGGTTGTGCAACCCAAGAAACATGACTCAACTAGATTAAGAATTTGTGTGGATTTTTGTGGTATCAATAAATTGAAAATAGTTTATCCATTCTCGAATCCTTTTACAAATGAGATTATAAATGAGGTGGAAGGAAACAAATGATACTCATTGAAAAATGGGTTCTTAGGGTACAACTAGGTACCCATTGTAAAATAAGACAAGGAAAAGACTAAATTCATTACATAATTTGGCTCTTTTGCATATAGAGTAATGTCTTTTGGTTTGAAAAATGCACTTGCAATTTTCTCTAGAAAGGTAGTCAAGGCATTTCAGGGAATAATTTATAAGATGATGGAAATCTAATTTGACAATTTGACTATATATATATATATATATATATATATATATATATATATATATATATATATATATATAATATATATATATATATATATATATAGCTAAAAGATAATATCTAATGGTTAAGAATCATGTTAGAAATATGTAGACAAATCAATTGTTTCTCAATATTAAGAAATGTATCTTTGCTACTCCAATAGGAATATTTTTAGGGCATGTAGTATCCAAAGACAAGATCAAAGTGGATATGGAAAAAATAAAGTGATCCTTGACCTAAAAGCCCTTGTTAACCAAACGTAGATCAAGATATTCTTTCGGAACACAAAATATTATAGGAAGTTTATTTGAAATAACTTTGACGTCACTTTCCCAATTAATTAATTACTAAAGAAGGATCTTCCATACATTTGGAATAAATAATGTGACTAGTATTTCCAATTAATTAAAATAAAGATGGTTGAATCCCCTATTTTAAAGTTCCCTGACTGGTCAAAGAAGTTTCATGTACATGTTGACATGTATAATGTGGCAGTTGAGGCCATATTAGCACAACTTGATAGTGATTTCATAGACCATTTGAATTCTTATGCTAGCTAGAAGCTAAATAAAGTTGATTAAAATTATTCAACGAAGGAAAGAGAGGCACTTGCTATGATCTTAGCTCCCATAAATTTTTCCACTACCTTCTAGCAAATCCTTTCATATTTTTTACAGAGCACCAAGCCTTGACGTACCTTGTCGATAAACTAATCCATCAAGGTTGAATCTTTTGATGGTTACTATTATTCCAATAATTTGAATTTAAAGTAATAGTTTGATTGAGTAAGAATAATGCCAAGCTTGATCATCTATCTTGATTAGAGATAGGGGAGGAACCAACAGAAATTTATGATGACTTACTTGATGCACGCCTATTCAATGTTGAAGCAATTCCTACATAATTTGTAGAAATTGATAATTTCTTGCATACAGGGAAAGAACTTGATGGATTATCCGAATATAAAAAGAAAACTCTACCAATCAAACAAACAACAATTTCACTGATAAATGGTCAATTATACGAAATACGAAACAATGAGATACTTCAAAGGTGCGTTTTAGAACATGAAAGGGAATATATCATTAATGAAGCCCACAAAGAAGGTGTTGGTGGACACTATTAAGGAGACACAACAAGAATAAAAATTCTATAACCCAAATTATGGTGGCCAACTTGTTGAAAACAAGTCCATAAATGCAATATTTGTCAAATGCTAGGTTGATTGTTGCGAAGAAATCATATGTCACTCCATTCCATAAACCCAACTTTAGCATTTGAGATTTGGGTGATCGACTTTGTTGGTATGTTTCTCAAAAGAGCTAAAAGAATGTTTGAAAAATACATTATTGCATTAGTGGAGTACATAAAAAAGTGGGCATAAGTAGAGCCAACAAAATCTTGTATGAAGGAAATAACTGGCAATTTTATTTATGAAAACACAATGACACGATTCCGTTGTCCCCTAACTTTAATTAGTGACAGAAGTACAATTTTGTCAAAGCTAAAATTAAAACAATGTCACAAAAATTTAGGATTGAACATTTAAAAACAACAACATAACACCCATTGGCTAATGACACAATCGAATCATTTAACAAAAAAATGCACAAAGGACTTACAAAAATATAAAATGTTGATAAGGATGAATGAGATGACAAATTCCCAATGGTCTTATGGGTTTATCAAATTCCGCATAAACAATTGACTAAATATACACCATTAAAATTATTCTATCAAAAAGTAGAATTTATATTACATTATAAAACAAATGTTGCAAGAATATTGACTATGTTAAAGTATGACAACAAGGAAGTTGAAAAAGAACAAGTTCACCAATTGAAAATATTATAGGGAGAGATTGCATGTATTACACCAACAACAAGCAAGTAAAAAAAAACATGACATGATAGAAATTTTCAAACAAAAAATATGAAAGTGGGAGACCTAGCATTATAATACAATAGTCGAGTAAAGGGGAAACCAAGGAAATTAGAAATGCATGGATTTTCCCCTTTTTGATAGAAGACATTTGTTCTTCAAGAGAAGTACAACTAAGAACACTTCAAGGGAAAATATTTGAATCACGTGAATGGTGCCCTACTGAAGAAGTGTATCACTTAACAATGTCAGCATGCCACTGGTGAAAACCTCTTTGAGTTGCCAGGAGCATAAGCTAGTCTTAGAACTACATTGTGGTAGTATAGCTAACTGACCAAATGTACACTATTTCTTTTACGTTAATTTAGTAATTAAGAATAATTTAGTAAGTAGGATTATAATCAACAATTATAAAGTTGGAAAAATAACAAGCATGCCAACAAATAAGTACTATCAACGAGGAAAACATTCTAATCATATCAGCAAAAAAAACAAAGTAATGGAGTGAGGGAAAGACTTGAGAAAATTCCTAAATGATAAATCATATAGAAACACAAGTTGACACTAACACCCACAACATCACAAAAGTAGGAAAAAATTGATGACTTAGATTTAGAGAATGCTAAAAAAGAGGCGGACTTGATCAAGAGGACAGGAGAAAGACCAAAAGTCTAAATTCAAACCAACCAAATACCTACACTTGACCAGGACACCAAAACCAATAGGGACATCACATCACATTTAAAAAATATTGTTGACTCAACATTTTCAAAAAGTGAATCATATGCAAAATCTCAAAAAACAATGCGGCGATGCACGTCGCATGAACCTAGAGTAATGGAAAAAGTTGGTATTGATGTGACAAGACACATTCGATGGTGGGTTATAGATGGAATTAATAACACACTTAATTCCATGGTTATAAAACCAAACAAGTGATTATACTCAAATCCTATTGTTTCCGAATTTTTTCCAAGTGTCGAATTTGAGCTCACTAAACTCCTAGACATACCAAGTCTGACAATTTTAGATTCAAATCTTCTTGAGTGCTTATGAGGACAGGATTTTTTAGAATATTTCAAGATGATGAGAAAGAGTGTTCATTTCCAAGTTGAATAGACCCTCATAGAGCTAAGAATGAAAGCTCGATTTGACAAAAGCACCACGAAGGAGTTGGCGTTCCGGCTCCACAACGACAAGCAGGATAAAATGGATGAGACATCCTAGTAGAAACACCTCATTTCCTTCAAGAATTGGGGCATGGTCGACAAAAAATGGACCATAAATGTTCAAATGCTTCACCAAGCCAACATTCAAGATTACTTGGGTGCACCTCTGGTCACTGACTTCCATGGCTTGAAAGAGGAAGTCGTGAAGTACATCATCAGTTGGTATCATGATGACACCCTATGGTTGGAGAAACCACTAAATATTATAGCAACCACCATTTACAACATCACTTGTTTTCCACACATTAGAGATAAAATACCAAACACTGTCGACTCGAATACCTAGATTAAAGAATTTACAGGTGGAACAACGACTAAAAATTCCAAAGGGATAATTATCAATCAAGTCTAGAACCCCTAGGTGAAATGGGTGTGCATTACAGTCTTGTTATGTCCTACTCCAATTGGTCGAGCATTCGAAGTGAAATGAAATATTCTTGAAGCCATTTTCTACATCACAATATCAGGAAAGAAATACAACTAGTAGACTACAACTAGTTTTAGCCCTCCATGTAGGTCCAAAGTGTCATGAAAGTCCTCTTTTAGAATGTGCAAACATGTATAGTTCTCTAAAATTAAGGCATAATGCATATTAGAAATTGTACAAAAAAATTTCAATCTTTGCATATAAGACTCAACATGTACTGCAAATGTTATTTTTAGTCAATAAAATAATGAATAGGTAAAGTTGATAAGAAACTGAAATAAAGTTCCCTTATTTTTTTACAGTTAATAAAATATTGAATGAAGCCTTATTTTTCTTATGGTTAAATCACTTAAGAATTTTCATTGTAGGGAGGGCAATAACATCTTCTCCATGATGTCATTCAATTAAAACTAATGGCACTAAGTTTTGATTTTGTTTATAGAAGGAACATGTTATGGAAGATAGTATTTTGTCTATTGTACAAATACACTACACTTAAATTATATTATAACCTAATCAAGGATAATTAAACCATGCCAATAATGCACATATGTACAAGGGCACATGGTCATATAATTAGTAAGGCAATAATAATATCTATATCGTTAGCATGTAATGCATGAAATGGTGAATTTACATTGCTAGGGTTTCAATAAACAATAATAGGTGTAGATATTATGGGAATTTTTTTTATACATATGTGTAAAACCTTCCCAGGTGGTTGCTTGGATGACTTCCCATAGATCTAAGATTTGAACATTATAGTGAAAAATCTTAAATGTGTGTTTTAAAGGGGTTTTGGACCTTGCGATTGATAAATTTGGTTTTAAGGTAATATTTGAAAGCATTGGGAATTTCTTTGGAGGCATAGATACAAGTGTAATCACTAGAACACTTGACTTGGTATAGAGATTACCATATAACATCACATATAATAAATGCATGAAGTCAAGTGGATAATTGATGGCTAAAATGCATCATCCAATTATCTTAAAAAAGGAGGATTTTGTAAAACCAAGTGGAAAGTCACTATAATGTTAAGGACCTGTTGACAGTGTTGGACCCACCAACATTCAGGAGATCTCCTCGGTATGAAGTCCCAATTAGACCTCAGACCATTTGCTATAGGAGTCCCATCCAATATGATGACCTGGTTGCAATTCAATTAGAGATTTTCCTTAGTTCTTTCTGTTCATCACATGAGAGTGTTATGATGGTGTCTTCAAAAAGCGAGGTGAGTATGCCTAGTGAGTGCGTAATGTAACTCGTGTCTCATTTCTCTTACTACAAAAAGTGAGATTAAAGTGAACCTCTAAATGAGAGGTAATAGTACCACCTAGGATGACACAAGCAAACCAGAAAGGTTTGTCTAGAATCCAGTGGAATAGACCACAACAGATGTAGCAGTCATTAAAACCGAAGTGAAGGGGACAGCATGTACACCACCCAGTGGAGTAGTCCACATGGATGTGATGGTCATTGTAAGAAGAACACAAATATGTTATGTTGAGTATCCCGCGGAGTAGTCCACAAGGATGTGACATCGGTGATAACAAACACACAAGGGTGGTCTGTCTAGTATCCTGCAGAGCAGTCCATATGGATGAGACAATGGTGATAACAAGTACAACACATTCCCAACAATGTGAGTACTAAAACAGCTGAAGTAGTTCAACTATCTTAGTACAAGTGAAAAAAACATGCATTCAAAATGCTGAAAGAATAGTCTTACAAAAATCTACAAAACATGCATGAAAACATGTTGACCTTAACAGGCTTCTAAATTAAGAAAAAATCCCAAGACAAATTTGTACACCATACATCACTAGTCCCAGTAGTGGGACGTTGGAGCCACTCCTCGCTCCTCAAAGAACTAACTCTCTACTCTCACGGCTATGTGGGAGAAGCCAAGGTGAAAAGTCCTTGCTCATACAATGGGAGGGGTATATATAACCAAGGGTGATGCTTGACCCTTGTCACTCTTAGACTACCCTCATGACTGTTGAACTTCCTATGAATTTTCAACTAACATGACTCTTCAACTCCTTGTGTGCTTCCATTGGACTTCCCCTTTACATTACATTCATTTACAATAGATATGGCCCATGGTGGTGATGTGGTCTTGACAACCCATGACACTGATGACATGTACTGACTGGATGTGGTGTCCATGTCAAGTTGTTGCGCTACTAAGTGATGGATGTACTCTTGGGTGGGCTTTGTCTTCTCCTCCACATGGCTTGGTGCTACAGGGTCTTCGATGGTCTTGGTCTTGTAATATGGTTCCATGCATGTGTTCCTTTTGCTTGTTGCTTGGTGTGATTTGTTTGTCCGTCAGCTACAAGTAAGTCTTCTAGAATGTGCACTCCTTCTTCATCCCATTCATCATCTCGCCATGGTCTACCAAAGTACTTGTGCCTACAATTCACTCATGACGAGATGACGTCAAATCTAAAACCTCCTAGTCTACCATGATGCATTGTTTTCCATGTTTCAAGCCCAAGACATATGATATACTGGGAGAGGGCCCAATAACTGTACACTACGCAGTTCCAGGTGACAGGGAGGGAGGATTGGTCACTGAGACTATGCAAAGTGCAACTCATTCTTGGACAAGGAATTTTAGGGCATAATATTCACTTTCATGGAAAACTGTGCAAAGGCCAATGGGAGGAAGAATTACATAGTCAAGGACACCAATGGCAGTTGTAAGGTGGGACTCTGAGGGGCACCTCTGTGCATTTTCTAGAGGGAAGACAAGGCAGGACAACATAGGGACTCGAGGACAGTTTTGTGCAGTTTTAGAGAGCAGTGGGTCCCGATTGATGGAAGTCACTAGGAGGAAATCTCTATGCAAATTCTGGGAGCAATGTAGGATCAGGTCTCTGCACAATGTAGGGTTTCAACAAGTAGGAGGGAGGCTTGATGTCTGATCTTGTGAAGTGTTCAGTTTAGATAGGCAGTGATATAGTTTCTACGCAGTTGTGGGAAGGAAGATAACTTGCTCACCTTTGGGATTGCGCAATGCAACTGACCCGAAGGACAACCTTAAGAACTACATAGTTCTAGGCAGTAAAGCAACACCACTTAGGGCTAAGACTACATAATGCAGCTCAGTTGGAGTCTCATGAAGTGAAGTTGTTTCGTCGAGAGGTTTTCAGGAAAATGGCTAAGTGTGAGAGGCAAGTGAACTTGTGATGACTCAACATTGTGATCACACACTTAGCATACTTCTACAACATTACAACACTGACCACTGGGACAATGTAGCAAAGCATGACCCTCTACAGGACTGTTTAGAGCTGAAAGCAACAAGTGCGACACTTGGGATAGACCTTTGGACGACTGTGACGACACTTGCGCGACAGTGCTTACAACTTTTTGTGAGAGTGTGACAGGTGCTCACATAGCTAAGAGAACCCAAACACACAAAGAAAAACCTTCGAAATGACTAGAACAAGATCACAAGCATGACAAAGCAATTAACATGCCAAAAGACGATAGTTGGTTAACAAGAAAAAGGGTGAAAAGACTCTGATGGGGCTCAAGGAATGAGCTCGAGTGTTTTCAACCATCGAAGGAAAAACCAAGGAAGGCTATGAAATTTGAGTGCAATCCAAAATTTTGGAGGGTGTTGCAACTGCTACAACACTTGGCGACACAGTGGTTGAATACCAGCTTCTCTGTTTTGGTTCGTTTTCTAGTGCAGGGCCATGGTCCTTCAGGGATTATTGATTCATCGTGAAGATTACCTCAGCTTCCCAAATTACCCCATGGACATACATGGTTCACCTTGTATCAACTCAATTGAACACAACATGAGATTCAATCAAATCACAATGTTTAGAATTGGGAAGGGTAGTTTGTCTTGCGAGCTTAAGATTTTTAGAGTATATGTTTTCATCTCTGGTGTTGCTTTGCTACCAACAGGCCTAGATAGTACCTCGATGGATTCACATAGAAACACAAGCATTGCTCGACTGCTAGCGAGCCTGGAAAGTACCCTAGTGAAGTTGTTTGCTTCATCTCTTTGCGCAGGGAGCCTTTCTCTTCTTTTTCCTTTGTTATTTTTTTCAAAGAGAACTGTGCATAAGCACTTATTTATTTTTCGGGCGGAAGAGGAATCATGACTTATTGAGAGCAGGAAAGGTTGTTCCTTCAAAGAAGCATGTAAATAACTTTTATTATGGTTTTCTCATTTAGATTTCCCCTTCTTTATTTATATTAGTTGGATAAGATTGAACAAACCAGAGCAAAAGACTGAGTACAAGCATGTAGTTTCCCAAGATGGACACAGGTTCATTGTTTGACCAAACTTCTCCTTACAAACAGATTGTATTTTCTGTCAATACTTCATCGGCCAAAAGTTACAACCAAACTCAAAGAAGATGGACATAAGACTAGCCAAGTGTTGCAGTGTTACAATACTCTTTGAACTTCAACCACATACACATTCATAAGCAAGAACGCAGTGCGTCACAACACTTATTTACAAAAGAAAAACAACATAAAAATAAGGTAAAAAAAACAACGAACAAAAAGAATAGAGAAAGCAATGAAAAGACTATGGACATAGCGCAGGGCGTGACCCCGGATCATTGAAATAGCATTTAAGTCTTGTCCATTGATGGGGAGAGTGTTAATCCTCGCGTCAAGTAATTGAAGACGATACGTGTGTTGGCAGAGCTTATCATGAACTATAAATGGACCAATCCAAAAGTATTGAAACTTTGTGTGCTTTCCTTTGTCCTAATGGGGTTTGTCCCACTTTAAGACTAAGTCACCCACACTGAAGCTAGTACTCCCTGCAGACTTTCTGTCGAACCATCTCTTGATACGGTTCTGGTGGAGTGTAAAATTTTATTTTTCTTTCATCCTTTCTTCTTGTAGCTTATGTAGTGTGTCCATCCTATGATGTACTAACAAACATGACTTGCCTTGGTATTCTTGGGACAACTGGAAAGCAATCAAGTAGATTTTCGGTAGGAGGATGGCTTCTTTTCCGTATAGCAGGAAGTAGGGGGAGCTATTCAAAGAATGCTTAGGTGTGACTCAGTCAGCCCATAGAGAATTTACCAGAGTGGAATGTCAATTTCGTTGTTCACAGTAAATGGTCTTTTTGATTATGTGGATGAGGTTCTTATTTGTAGAATAAACAAGACCATTTCCCCGCAGGTAGTAATTAGTAAAATGTTTCAACATAATACCATTTTGCAATGCAAATTCATAAAGCTTCAACGAACAAAAGTACGTTGCATTGTAAAAAGCAAGTGATATAGGAATGCCAAACCTGGAGATGATGTTCTATTGTAGGAAGCTGATGATTTTGTGGTCATTCACTTATTTTAGTGGAATTGCTTCTGTCCACCACATGAAGTAATATGTAGCAGTCAGAATATAGTGGTGTTGCTTTGATGAATGTGGGAAAATATCCCCAATTATATCCAAGCCCCACTATTGAAATGGTTCTTCCACTGCAACAGGCTACAATGGGGCTATTGACCTTCGGTTTATGCTAGCATATCTCTGACATAATGGACACTTGCGGCCATAGGAATGTGCATCCTTGAACAATGTAGGCTAGTAGAAACAAACTCACATGACCTTTTGCATTGTTGTGTTACCTGTGAAGTGTCCCCCAGCTGGTCCATCATGGTGATCACGTAACACACTTTATGAATTTTGTGCCTCTAGGCACCTGCGAAAGACACCATTGTGATGCTTTCTATAAAGCACTCCATGTACCATCTGGTAAGATAAATTTTTGAGTCGGAGTGCCCTATTATTCCGCATAGAAAAATGAGAGGGCACAATTCCATGCTCAAGGTACTGATGCACTTCTGTGTACCAAGAGTCTTTGTGTGTAGTGGGTGAGGCTCACTCAACATTGTACATTTCTATTTCTTTCTCCTAGCCTATGATCTCTTCTTCTTCCTTCTGCACGTGTACTTCTTCCATTGCTAGTTTGCACAGACCATGGCCCTTGATGGTGTGAACTGGATTGATTTCAAGATCATACTCTTATAGTCTTGTCATTCAGTTCACCCTCCTTCCACTCAGCTCTTGTTGAACAAGTAGTGCTCTGATTACTGCGTGCGACACAAAGACAATGTAATGGTTCTTCTAGAGGTAGGGTATGAAATGCTTCACCTCCTTGTACACTGTGTATGCTTATTTTTCCATAGCAGGATAGTTGAGTCTGGGCCCTTGCAGGCTCACACTCATGAAGGGGATGGGTCACTCATTGTTCAACTCATCCTTTTGAGTGAGCACAACAATGAGTGAAGTGTTAGAAGAAAAAGCATAGAGTAAGAAATCTTTGGTAAAGTTTGGGTTGTACAGTGTGGGTGCTTCTACTATAGCTTGCTTGATACTGGTGAACGTGTCCTTTTCCTTATTTCCCCAACTGTAGACTGTGTCCTTCTTAATCATCTCTTAGATGGGTTTGACAATATGTGCATAATCAGAGATGAATTTTCTAACTTCCCCAGGAAAGATTGCATGACTTTCTTGTTCACGGGGTGAGGAATCTGCTTGATGGTTTGAACTCGGTCTACATCTACCTTGACCCAAGTCTTGGAAATGATGTGTCCAAGCAGGTTTCCCTTGGACACTGCGAATATGCTCTTCTTGGGATTCAAGGATATCTTGTATTTTCGACATCGCTCAAATATTTTCTAAACATGGCGCAGGTGGTATGACTTTTGTCTTGAGAAGACTGTCACGTCATCAAGGTAGACCAACACGTTCTGTCTTATGATTCCATGGAAGATGATGTCCATTGCACATTGAATAGTTGCACCTGCATTCACTAGTCTAAATGGTATGCTTCGGGAAGAGAACGTACCCCACTTGGTATGGAAGGTTATTTTAAGTCTATTACGCTCTACTACTAGAACTTGGTTGTATCCTGAAAAGTCGTCAAGCAAAGAAAACATATCTACTCCATATATTATCTGTAGTATATCCTCCATGGATGGAATTGGGTAGTTGTCCTTGTCCGAGGCACGATTGAGATTACAGAAATCTATGCACAAGAATATCTCCCCGAACTTCTTTCTAACAGGGACTAGATTGGAAACCCATGTGGAATGCCGAACTTTGTAAATGATCTAAGCATCCAACAACTTGGTCAATTCTTTCTATATGAGGGGCTCAAGCAAAGGATGAACTTTCCTTAGCTTCTGCTGAAAAGGCTTGGCCCCTTCCTTAATTGGATGATGTGCTAGATTATTCATGTGTCATATGTGTTGATGGCGTCGTACATCCACGCAAATACATCTCGTTACTACTTGAAGAGGCGAATGAAAGATTGCCACCCTTGAGTTGTGCAACATGTATCAAGATTCACAAACTTCAGATCCTTGTTTGTTCCTAGATTAATTTGTTCATGCAATAATGTAGGGTTGTGGATTTTAGCATTGACGGGTTCCTGAAAGCGGTTCTGCAAGTCATATAGCTTCTCAAGTGATACCACACCCTTGGGGATGAGGTTGCCTTTACTTGAATCAACTGCATCCTGAAGAGACTGCTTGTGCTCTTCCTCATCTATTGTTTCATTCTTGAAGATGTCAACGTTGGCCATGAAATGCAGTATCTATTGATCATCATCAAAAACACGTAAATTAGTGATGTTGTCTTGGGTAGATGGTTTATACAAAATTTGAACAGAAAATCTATCCCTTAACAATGTCATCCTAGCAACTACGTTTTCCAAGGCATCTGTAGCAGCATTACACATTCTTGGTACACAAATAATATTGAAAGCTTGGAATTGAGAAATGAGTCGCCATACCTCTTGTTGATAACTCTTAACATGGGGTGACACACAATGTATAGTGTTACGTACCTAACGCACCACGATCTCTGAGTCACCTACCACTTTTAGAAAAAAAACTTTGAGGTTGATGGCTTTCTATAAGCCCAAGACGAGTGCTTCATACTTGGTGGTGTTGTTCGTGCACTCAAACTCCAAGCGGCTAGAGATTAAGTGTTTTATCTGCAGCAGGTTTGTTAAGACACAACCAACTCCAGAGCCCTTTTGCGTCTTGGAACCATCAAAGTACATGGTCCAAATATCATCTGTACAAGGACTGCTTGTCGCACTAGTACTATTATCACTACTGCTACTACTATTACAAAATATTGTACAAGTTTCATTCTCACAAGTTAGGTAGGGAAGGAGACCCAACTGTATTTTTGGTGGGGTCGGGGAAGGTTGTGCAAGATAGCACCCCAACTGTGTCTCCAGAAAGCACTTGCCGAACAAAAGTTCTGCAAAATCCAATGATTCATTTTCTCTATTCAAGGGAGTCACGTTGTGCTTCATGTATCTGTTTGACAACACCTCGATTTGGTTGTTTTTTCCTTGGTACGAAAGCCATAAGTGTGACTAGTCAGTGGAAAAGCATCCTTGCAACTTGCCTGACCTGTCTCTGCTGAGAAATATGTCGTATGCTTCCAGGATGTCCACAATTACAATGTTGATGCATTTATGAACTCATCCATCGAATGATCACATTTTGAAGTTCACCAATTTCTAACACACATGTTTTGTCAAGTTGGATGATCTGCGCAGTTGTCTTTCTCCATTGGGAATTAATATTCTTATCGATGGAGAGTGGCATGACATTGAACAATGCACCAGAATCAACCAAACAGTTTCGAACATTAAAATTGAAGATTTCAAATGATAATAGGAAAGGTGGGCAGAGTGAGTTCGGCTCCTCCATACGAAGTGCGTTGAGCACAAATGCGAGTGTGTCATGAGACTTACTTGATTCCTTGCTAGAAGAGGTAGCATCACCTGTAGAGGTTTTCCCAAGTGCGTGCAAAAGAAGGTCTCGCTGACTTGTGATTTTGGTTAACTCATATAGAGATATGTTTGCATGAGTCTTCTTCATGTCCTCTACAATGTTGTAATCTAGAGCAAGAAGATTCATCGAGGTGTCTGGGGGTAGACTTGTGTTCATGGCGTCGGTGGATTGCTCTTATCTTTGCTACTCACAAAAGTACTTTTTTTTGTAGTTTTCTTCCTAGAATTTCTCTAAGTTTTCTGTGTTTAGTCGACAGACAGATCTAGTGTCCTTAGCATGTATTTTCTTATTTTATCTCTTAGTATCTCAAAAACAGTGGGGACCCCTTGACTTCTCAAGTTGTACTGATTCTTTTGATTTGGGGTCAGACCGTCCTCAGAGGGTCCTTTTCAGTGGTGGTCTTCTAGGTTGTGCACGAACAATGATACATTTTTACTGCATACCCAGTACTTGGGGCTTCATCAGATGCAACATCTTCTTCATGTTAATCATTGGGCTCAGTGTATTCATTCACCACGAGGCCTTCAGACAACCGTGTCTCCATACTGCTCATTTTATGGTTCCACTCTAGGCACGTTCTCATGGTGCAATGAGTAGTATGAGTCTGTCGCGAGCTTATCAAGGTTCAACACCAGGTTGGAGCTTTGCGTATATTTGGCTAGTTGGTTTTTTCCTAAAGATGCATTCTTCTTCGGTGGGTACCCGAAAGTTCTATTTCTCATGGTTGTCTTTCTCATCCATTGTTTGAGTTTAGCAACTTCGATAGTCAGGGACTTGAGGAGATGAGTAAGGCTCTCAATGTCACTTTCTTCCTTTTCCCCAAACTTACTCAAAGAGGCCTGATACCTCTTGCTTGTATCCTTGGAGTATTTAGTGGATTCATCATTTGAAATGACTCCAATAGCATGCAAGTATTTCTCCATGGAAATAGTCTCTTCACAATTTTCTGTCAGGGTTTGTTTCGCAACTCACCTAATGAACTGTGCAACACTAGTCGACAATGCAGACATGTAGTAGTCGATGGTGATAGAGTCACGAGGTTTAGTGTCTTTTGAGAACTTGTTCAGAATGTGGTTAAACCTCTAATTTAAATCTTTGACCTTCTATTGCTCCATCTTGAGACTACCCAACTCCTTCAGCAACATGGCGGGGGTCTTGTCTTCAGGAAACTTTTCAAGAAAGATCCTTTTGAACACCCCCCAGTTTTGGATGGAATTTGGTGGAAGGCTATGGTATCATACAATTTCTTTGCCATCCAAGGTACATGGAAATAGTTCGCATGCAACGTCTTCATAACGTACATTGAGTGTATGCAAATGTAGGTAGAACGCGTCTAAGTGGCCTTTTTCCTTCACTGTCTTGTGAGGGTCATACTTCGTTAAAATATTATCGGCATGTCTTAGCATCTTTTGCAAAACACCTAGAAGTGCCAATGAGCCCTGAGTCATCCATTCGATATTTTTCTCTTCCATGTTGTCCTCTTCTTTGTCTTCCTCCTCTTCTTTGGAATATGATGGTTCTTCCTCTGAATATATTGGTTCGTCTTCGCCTCCACCTCCTCCACTGTCTTCCCCTTTGCCTCCTACATCAGAATTTGAGCCCAAGAGTAAGAGGTTGTCTTCTTATTCCTTTCAAAAGATTAGAGGTTCCTCTTCTTTTTCCACAACTTCTGCCAGCTCTTCAAGAGTGGCATAGATTTCATCTTCCATAGATGAGACTACCACTCCTATGGGAGTTGTCTTTTGTTTCCTCTGTGAAAATGGGAGAGCATACACTCCTGGAATAAGTCCCAAAACTTTAGCGAATTGATGGGTGATGGGGCAAACAACATGGATATGATGATATGAAATTTCATGTTTGGGTCTGGGAGGTGAGAAATGACCAATTTCAGAGTTGCGCATAGGGGAGAGGGAGCGAGTGTTGCTTCCTTGACCAGATGTGGATGAGTTGGGTCGGTGGGTCAATCAACCATAAACTGTTGGCGACCCTCCTTCTAGCGCCATAAATGTTGATGGTGTTGGACCTGCCAACATTAAGGTGATCTCCATGGTATGAAGTTCTAATTAGACCTCACACCATTTGCTGTAGTAGTCCCATCTGGTACGATGGCTTGGTTGCCATTTACTTAGAGATTTTCCTTAGGTCTTGTTGTTAATCACATGAGAGTGTTATGCTAGTGCCTTCAAAAAAGCAAGGTGAGTATGCCTGGTGAGTGCATAATGTAACTCGTGTCTTGGTCCTCTTATTGCAAAGGGAGAGAGTAAAGTGAGCCTCTAAATGAGAGGTAATAGTACCACCCAGGAAGAGACACACACAAACCAGAAATTTCTGTCCAGCATCTAGCGGAATAGTCCACAACAGATTCGGTAGTCGTTAAAACAGAAGTGAAGGGGACAACATGTACATCACCCATCAGATTAGTCCACATGGATGTGATGGTCATTGTAAGCGTAACACAAAGATGGTTTGTCGAGTATCCCACAAAGTAGTCCACAAGGATGTGACAACAGTGATAACCAACACACAAGGGTGGTCTATCTATTATCTCGTGGAGTAGTCCATAGGGATGAGACAATGGTGATAACTAGTAAAAAACATTCCCAACAATGTAAGTACTAAAACAACCGAAGTAGTTCCACTATCTTAGTATAGGTGAAACAAACATGCATTACAAATGTCGAAAGAATAGTCTTACAAGAATCTACAAAACATGCATGAAAATGGATGGCCTCAATAGGCTTCTCAATTAAGAAAAATCCCCAAGACACATTTGTACACCATACATCACTAGTCCTAGTAGTGGGACATTGGAACCACTCCTCGCTCCTCAAAGAAATGGCTGTCCACTCTAAAGGATATGTGGGAGGAGCCAAGGTGAAAAGTCCTTGCTCATACAATGGGAGGGGTTATATATCCAAGGGCGATGCTTGACCCTTGTGACTCTTGGAATACCCTCATGACTCTTGGAATACCCTCATGACCGTTAAACTTCTTGTGTGCATCCATTGGACTTCCACTTTACATTACATTCAATTCCAATATATATGGCCCATGGTGGTGATGTGGCCTTGAAAAATCATGACACAACTTGACATGACACTGTTGACATGTATTGGTTGGCTGTGGTGTCCATGTCAAGCTGTTGTGCTACTAAGTGATGGATGTACTCTCAAATGTACTTTGTATTCTCCTCTCCATGGCTTAGTGTTGCAGGTTCTTCAATGGTCTTGGTCTTGTAAGATGGTTTCATGAATGTGTTCCTTTCACTTGCTTCTTGTGTGTTTTGTTTGTTCGTCCAGCTGCAAGTAATTATTCTAGCATGTGCACTCCTTCTTCATCCCATTTGTCATCTCTCCATGATCTACCAATGTACTTGTGCTTGAAATTCACTCATGACGGGAAGACATCAAATCCAAAACCTCCTAGCCTAGCATGATGCATTGTTTTCTATGTTTTGGGCTTGGCACAAATGATAGGATGGGAGAGGGCCCAATGACTATGCATTGCACAGTTCTAGGTGATAGGGAGGGAGGATTGTTCACTAAGAATACATAGAGCATATCTCAAGCTTGGATAAGGAACTCTAGGGCACAATCTTCATTGTTGGGGAGAACTGTGCAGAGGCCACTAGGAGGTAGAATGGCACAGTAAAGGACACCAATGGAAACTACAAGGTGGGACCCTAAGGGGCACCTTTGTGCAAGTTCCAGAGGGAAGACAAGGTAGGACAACAGAGGGACCCGAGGACATTTTTGTGTAGTTTTGGAGAGTAGTGAGTCTCGGCTGAGGGAATTCACTAGGAGGACATCTTTGCGCAATTTCTGGTAGTAGTGAAGGCTTATGTATTTGTGCACTACGGGGTTCTAGCAAGCAGGAGGGAGGCTTGATGACTGATCTTGAAAAGTGTGCAATTCAAATAGGTAGTGAGGCAGTTTATGCACAATTTTGGGAAGGAAGACAAGCTTCTCACCTCTGGGATTGCGCAGTGCAACTGACCTGGAGGAAAACCTCAAGAACTGTGTAGTTCCAGGAAGAAAAGCAACACCATTGAGATCTGAGACTGCATAGTGTAGCTCATTTTGGGTCCGATGAAGTGAAGCTACTTCATCGAGAGGTTTTCAAGAAAATGGCTAAGTGTCAAAGGCAAGTGAACCTGTGATGACACGACATTATGATCACACACTTAGCATACTTTGATGACATGACAAAACTTAGCACTGGGACAACATAGCAAATCATCACCATCTGCGGGACTGTCTAGAGCTGAAAGTGACAAGTGTGACACTTGTGATAAACCTTTGAACGATCGTGACGACACTTGTGTGACAATTCTTACAACTTGTGTGAGAGTGTGATGGGTGTTCACATAGCTAAGAGAACCCAAACACACAATGAAAAACCTTAGAAATTACCAGAACAAGATTGTAAGCATGATAAAGCAATCAACATGAAAAAAGACGATAGTTGGTTAAGCAAGCAAAAGGGTGAAAATACTTTGACGAAGATCAAGGAATGAGCTTGAGTGTTTGCAACCATCAAAGGAAAAACCAAGGAAGTCTCTGAAATTTGAGTGTAAGCCAAAATTTTGGAGGGTGTTGTAGCCGCTACAACAAGATCATAGGAACATCTAAAAAACAAAAGAAAATGGAAATCATAAATCTCTTTCCAAGAGGAAATCATATTCATGCTTTGCTAAAAATAAGCATGACTGCCAAATTAACTGCATTTTGAATCCATGTCATAAATAGAAATAATTTAGAGCCATGAACAAATACATGATGGTATATGTATGAAATATGAATTTTCTCGTGGCTAGGATGAATACCTAGTGGATCCATGTTGAATTATATCAAGTTGATAACATACATAAGGAATTACCAGAGCTAATAATATGCCCATGTTGAATAAGTGGCGTTGTATCAATATTGGGGAAAATGTCATCAATGGTGAATGAAAAATGCATAAATTCTTTGGAAAGCATGTTAGTATGTATGAATCTATAACAAATGAATAGATATATTGAATTCAAACATGGGATAATTCACCTATTCAATGACCAATGTTGTATATAACTGCTAGACATGTGGTATCCAATCGATGATGAAAATGGGGACAACATACATGGTATGTTCCTTCTATGGAAAATGGATATGATGGAGTTGAAAACTAATGAATAATCAAGTCAAGGTCCATTGATGAAAACTCACCATCAAATGAGAGGAGACTTTTCCTTAATGATTGATGTCTAAATTGAAGGAATTTTTCTTTTGGTGTTGAAGTCAATAGGAAGAGATTCATTGGAGTAAACAAAATCATGAATCCATTCAAATGACATGAAGAAAATGATGGTGATATGGATTGATTAAAAAGTCTTTAGAGCAAATATTTTAAAACCATAAACAAGTATGAATCTCCATTACACACAATGAAAAATGGCATAGGGGAAAGACAACCTAGTCAGTGACCACTGATGATAATCACTAATAGCCATGAGGAATCCCACTAATGATGAACATGGGACCAAGGTACTAGTATGGACTGTGGTTGTGTGAACGAAAGAGTTGAGGTCAAACAATGGAGGAATCACATACATAGGGACCAATGGTGAAGATCCTTCTTGTATGCACAAAAAGAAATAATAAAAATTAGTTCTAGAGTTCTAGGGTACTATAAGTCTCTAAGTTTAACTCCTAGAATATGCGTTGAAGTATATCAAGTTAGAACAACAACATAGAGATAAATGGTGAATTATTCAATTGGAATGAAGTACAATCATTGATTTTGTAGATTATGAAATAGTTCCAAATTGAGTTGGAGAATGACCAAACAAGGATCAATACAAATTATACAAGCTTGACACAAGTATTATAGCTATAGTTCCCCTTGAATTAGAGAACAAAGGGAGTAGACTTAGGCAACGATCATGGATGAAAAGATGAAGCTATAAATAGAGAATCATTCCCATATGATTGGAAAATTAATAGATGAATGTAAACTTGAGGTGAATCCAAGGATCAAGGTGTCAAGGCCCAAGAGAAAATGATAAACACCAGTTCTATAAGCCAAACTTAGATATAATAACTCAATTGCAAGCATTTCATTTAAGGATAAGATAGGAAGATTCCTAATCTTAGTTTTTAACAAAGATCTTAATTATTTCCCCTTATCTCTTATTATAGTTTTTTTTCATGTTTAAGAGGAAATCATGAAAAAAAAATGTTTCAAAGAATGATAATGAAACCTAGGAAAGGGACATAACTATGCAAAATAGTGTGTAGGTAGCAGACATTGATATGCATGTCTCCTCCATGAATATAGTAACTATCTTTCAAAGGAACTTTCTTTGGAAAATTTGTGTTTATGACATATCTTGATAATGGTAAGAGTAGCACCATATTAGGAATCAATACTAAGCTGAATGAATATGGATATATTGATTACAATTTCCATATTAGTGTCACAACCCAAGAAATTTAAGGACATCCTTATGCATCAAAATATATCTAAGAAACACTTTCTTTTCAAGCATCACGATCTAACATAATAATTAGCACATTCAATTTTGGATTTAGAATTTTTTGGAATACATCATCAAAAGAAAAATATATCAAATATAACCTACCTCAACTTATTTTTCTAAACTCATGTAAATAATAAAGAATCCTTCCTCTACATTTGAGTGAAAATCCATACCTTCATGGCATCATACCCTTATATGTTTGTTGAGATATGATGACTGGGATTTATACTTAAGAATATGGTTATTAATTTAGTTCATGCTTGATTGTTGTGAAAATGGTGTGAGATTGGATTTAACTATCTATGTTGGTGCCTTTGCAATAGAGTCCACCTTGAATATAACTATATGGTGTCTAAGGCATGGTTGTAAGATATGGAACCCATTTAGCTTTAGGTTATTAAAACTAAACATTTGCATTATGAGTGATGTGGTGCATCAGGTAAGATTAAAAGGTCCCTTATTGGTTTCTTGGTAGCCATGTAAAAAATATTAATTGCTTTGAGCAATGTTGATCAATACTTTTTTATAACAATGACATTAAGGGTTGTCTCTATATATGTATCTTCCATGCTATTTGAGCTCATTTCAAGTGGTATGACAATTGGATGACACTATTATGGATAATGGAAAATGATGTGGATGAATTTTAAAATATGCATCCCAGTATATCATTTTCATACGAGGGATATTTCTTAAAGAGAATAATTTTTCACTTTCTTGTCAACAATTGAGCTCGATTTAGTCAAAGACTAGATGCACAACATTGTAGATGGGTTATATTTACTACTAGTGGTCATTATGTTGTCGATCACTAATATACTACTCTAGTCTATGATAAGTGTTCTCAAACCTATATGTTATGTGTAATTTTATATCACAACTCCATATTCATTGATTCATTAATAATTCCTACTTGTTGAAACCTATGACTATGACCTATGGGCATTCTAAATACTATTTATTTAGCCATTTCTTTAGCAAACTGCATCCATGGAAACTTATATTATGTAGTGATTTAAAAACATCCTTATTTGAGGACTATGTACTCTATAGTCACACCCATGTTTTGGGATTTCTTGATTAGGATAACCCATGCATGTTATCTCACCAACAACCATGCAATTGCTTTGACTCCTTGTGGAGTTTGTCCTCTCTTGGGATTTTCTACTATTGGAAATGAATTAGGGTTTATGAATAGTTTACCCACTAATAAATTAAAGTATTTTACAATTCCCTTGCTTTAGCATAGGCATGAAAAATAACGATACTAAATATATTTCTCAGTTTTTCCTTGATTTCAATCATTTCCTTTTCAATTTATGTATTCCTTCTAAACATATGACTAGTCAATTTATCCCTTTTTTAATACACGAATTGATATTTTTAATTATTGTAATACTTTTTTATGGCATTCTAGAGAAAAATGATATTATTTTTGTGCTACCTTTTTTTGTTATTACTCATAAGAACCTTGAAATTATGTGGAAGTATTTACTAAAACTTATGCAATGGAGGTGCAATAAACTAATATTGCTATTAAAACATTGAAAAGAGGGGTGAAATATATGTGTGTAATGCATAATGAGATATTGAAATATATTAGCTTGATAATTCAATAAGAGTAGGTGCCAACCTTGAAAAATGACAACTATGGTTGTAAATCTTGTTTGGAAATGATGTTGTGAGAAGGTATGTATTGTTGAAATATAAAAATGAATGCCCTCTGTTATAAAATTGTGGAAAGAAAAAAATGCCCACACTTGGTTTTGGCATATCAAAGGAGCTAGTGAATTGAAAGGAAAATACTACCATTTAAAAGCAATGAACATCTGTTTCTACCATGAAGACTTAAATAATAGTATGGATTTTGAGTATTATCTCATAATTTTTTCTTTATTGTTTTATAAATTGTAGAGTGGGCATTGATAGAAGGAAAAGAAATTATACCACAACAAATTATGGACAATATTACTGAATATTTATTGACGTGGTTAAAAAGGACAATATATTTAGTAGTCACAATTTTCAATTTTCAATACACAATTTATATTACATAGCATGTTGATCTATAGCGGGACCCATTGATAACATTATGAGCTACAAAGAGGAAATTGAAAACCAAAAATATTATTATATTTCTGTTTGGAAACATCACTTGGATTTATTCTTGTAGAGGGAAGGGAAAATTTTAAGGATGGAGATTTATCTTAAAGTGTAGAAACCTTGACGAATATTTCTAGTCCTTAATATGTAAACCATAAAATGTTTGTTGATATTTTTATAAAAATATTCAAATTGTATGGATTTTAAAGTTTCTATAGAATATTGGAAATGTTTAAGATAAAATGAATTTATCCTATGGAATTTGGGTGAATCATTTTTAGAAAAAATGGAATTTGGTGAACCTTTTCTTGGGAAAAAGTGTGGAAAATTAGCCCATCATTGAAATTTAGCCCCTAAAATCTTCGATGGTCGAGGGATCATAATATGTTTCCACCATATCATTGGTAAATCTCTTCAACTCCTATATATTTTTTATTTGTAGGTGTAACAACATTATATGTTATGAATCATGTGCTTTAAAAATGGTAAGAAGCCAATAATTATAGTCTGCTTTGAGGGGGAAAAAACATTTTCAATGAAAAAGATGGATCAGATAGGGTTTTTATGATCCTAAGATTAGGTCTCTTTAAATGGTACATTTTTAATGAAATAGTACAATGAGAGGATCTATTTGACATAACAATATAACAATAGAAATGTAATAACTCAATTTCTAGGGCTTAGTAAATGGTTTCTGGTTAACATGTAGTTTATATAGGGATTAACATTCCCTCCCCTTCAAACAAAATTTTTCCTCAACACTTGCATAACCACGAGTACTTCTGCTTGACCAACGAGTCATATTCACATGTTACTTAGACTTCCATTGTTATATTCTTCCATTTGATGAGGTGCTCAGTAATTGGTTGATTTATCAAATACTTAATCCTTATTTCTAGGATTTCTTATGGTTCTAGAATGATTTTCCCTTCTTCATTAATATTTGGTAAAATAGCGTAGACTAGTATCTTATCACTGAATACCTTCTTTAAGAAAGAAACATGGAAGACTTGATGTATACCTGAAGGTGGAGGCAACTTCAATTTGTAAGAAATACTTTCAATCCTTTGCAACACCTTATAAGGGCCATAGTACATTGGTGATAATTTGTTTTCCTTATTTTTCTTTCTTAAAGGACATCTATTTATATGGTTATAGTCTCACAGATACTCAATCCCCCACTTTAAATTATCTTTGACCACAATGTTGATCTGCTTGTTGTTTCATCCTACTTTTTGCTATAACCAAGTTATCCTGCAATAATTTGAGAAATTATTGTTGGTGCCTTATGTGGTCCTGCACTATTTAAGCCTTTGCAGTCCCTTTTAAGTATGAGGCAATGGATGGATGGTTATATCCATAAAGTGCCATAAATGGGACATTTTCTTATGAAATATGAAGGATGTGTTTTAACACCATTATTCCAATGATAACCACTTAATCCATTGTGTCTTTTATATGTATGCAAAGGAATGTAGATATCCTTTTGAACATTTATTCACAATATTATTTTTCCCATCATATTGAGGATGATAAGATGAGCTATGAGCCAATTGAGTACCCAAACAAAAAAAATATTTTAGTCCAAAATTTTTTGGTGAAAAATGGATCTATGTGAATTACGATAATCTTTGGTATTCCATGTACCTATTGGACTCTTTCCATGAATTCTTTTGTCATTGCGCTTACTTTAAATAGATGAGAAAGAAAGCAAAAATGGAAAACATTCTTTCCATTATATTTTGGTAATACTTTCCACTACCATAATAACATTCTTTCCTTGATATTTGAGTAAACCTATAAGAAAATCCATTGAAACTTTTTCCCAACACTAACTTTGTATGGCTAATGGTTGTAGGAACTCTAGGGTATTAATTGTCTCTCCCTTATTCTGTTGGCATACCATACATTTAGCCATAAAATTTTGCACATCTACTTTAACACCTTCCCAAAAAAATCTTGATCTTATGGTACGTTTTCAAGAACCATGAATGTCCTCTTACAAGAGAAGTGTGCAATTCCAAAAGGACCTTTTATTTGAGTTAGGAATTCTTACATAAGTGACCTTTATAGCACAACAAATCATTCTTCCATAATTTTTTCTACTACATTGGGGTCCTCTTGTAGTAGTTGAACGATCCTGCATACCTTCTCATCTTGCTTCCATTATATCATTTCTTCTTCGACCCAATCATCTTATGGAATGGAAATAACACATAGTTTACGTCTTCCTCTTTCCTTGAGAGTGCATATACCAAAATATTTTTTCTTCCATTTTTTTTAGATAATTTCAAAGTCATAACATAGCATCTTCATAACCAATTTTTTTCTTTTTTGAAGATGGCAATTTTTCCAGGAAATACTTGAATTGATCATGATCTATTTTTACTTTGGAGTGTCTTCCTATTAGATATGGATGCCATTTCTTAACTTCATGTAGTACGAAAAAATTTATTTTTCATATATGGGTCTAAGTTTTTCCTTTAAGTTCACCACTTTCAAAGGAAAGGGGGATTCCTTCTTGAATAAAAATTACACCAATTCCATCACCTAAGGCATCACACTCCACAATCAAGGTTTTTGTTAAGCCAGGTATGGTCAACACGAGAGTTGTACACAATCTCTTTGAGCTTTTCCAAATTTTTAGTTTCTTATTTAGTCCAAGAAAATGCTTCCTTTTTAAATAATTTTGTTAGAGGAGCTGCTACTTGTACATAATTCTTGACAAACTTACAATAATATCCTATCAATCCTAAGAATCCTTTGAGTTTATTCAAGGTATTTGGGATTGGCCATTCCTTCACGACTTTTATTTTATTAGGGTCCACTTTGACACCTTCCTGAGATAAAATATGACCCAAATATTCCACTTCTTGAACCCCAAAGGCACACTTGGAAGTATTTTAATATAATTGTTTCTATTCCAATAGTTTTAAGGTATTTCCAACATATTGGACATGCACTTTCCAAGATTTTCTACAGATTAGTATGTCATAAAAAAATCCTAACACAAATTTTCGAAGGAAGGGTTTGAAAAGAGAATTCATCAAGCTTTAAAATTTTGAACATTTGGCATAACCAAAAAATCATAATAACCATCATGTGTTCTAAAGGATATTTTGGGAATGTCTTCATGCCTCATTTTGATTATATCCATAATGCAAATCCAACTTAGTAAAGAAAAGTGATACATGCCATTCATTTAATAACTAATCAATGACAAGAATAGGAAACTTATCTTTGATTGTCATTTTGTTGATATATCTATAATATGGATATATACACTGTGAAGTATCCTTTATTTATAATTGTTGCCATTGATGACGAGAAAGCACTATGGCTAGGTTAAATGATGCCAACCTCTAACATTTCTTGAACCACATGCTCAACCTCACTCTATTGTGCATATGGGTATATGTGGGGTATCTATAAGGCTTAATTTTAGGTTGTACACTTCTAAGTTACAAATGAATAACATAGTCATGATCTCAAGCAAGTGGAAGACCCTTAGGCATCTCTCCAAATATTAAACATCTAGTGAACACAATCGTGCAAATACACTATGATATCTCTTCTTCTTTTTTTTTAAATTGTCATGTTATTGGAGCTTATCACTTTATAGGGTTTCCGTTGGGTATCTCTAAGCTCAATTTCCTTCCTTCTTAGGAAAATATCATGAAAACGTCTTAAAAATTAAGGGCCGCCATTCTCAATTATTATAATCGTTGGACCACTAATACACCATAAAAAATACCCATTTGGATTATTATCATGGGACTATCCAATAAATACTCCCCATATTCAACTTAATACTATGACACTTCATTGAACAAATTATGGTACCTCCATGTGTAATCATTATTTGAAATTATGGTGTTGAAACACAAAGCAATTAAGAAGTTTTTATAATTTGGAATTGATAAAGTTATGTGTACTAGTTGAATCAATTAACTTTGTTACCTTTTTATTTTTGATATAATACTTCTATATTGAGGGTTTGTGGAGTATTGATGCTGACCAATGCATGACATGAAGATATTGGTGGAGTACTTTCTTCTAGCTCTAGATTATATAATTGTTCCACTTCTTGATCTTCTTAATATTCATAGTATATGTGGAATAATTTATTTTCATTGCATTTATGCCCCTTATTGTACTTGATATCATAATTGAAACATTATCCATATTCTCCACTTTCATCCTTATTTAGGTGTCGACCTTGTCTATTTAGGAGAGGGAGAATGATGTTCTCTATAGTTATTATTGACCAATTCTCTAGTATCCATATTTTTACTTTCAATTTCACTTGTTAGATAAAAAGCATGCTCTAGGGATTTAGGTTTAAAGATACACACCTCATATTTGATACTTTCCTTTAAAGTTCCCATAAATAGCTCTAACAAATTGTCCTCTGAAATATTCTTTACCGTGAGACTCAACTTTTGGATTTGTGAATGTGCTTTGTAACTAGACCTTTTTTTCAAATATTTACCAATTAACTAAATAATGGATTTTTCTTAATATCCCCATAATGTGTTATCAAATCCTCTATAAAAGTGAACCAAGATATAATAGAATCCTTTTTCCTTTTCAAAGTCATTGATATCATATGTGTTGATCTTGTTCGAAAAAATGGCTACAATATTAGCCTTTTGTACGAGTGCCACTTGGTGTAGATCAAAGTATTTCTCCATCTACAATGTCCATGTTATAATATTGTTACCAACAAACTTACTCATATAAATATTCACAATGAGGTAGTTCCTTGATGTTGACTTGAAGCACTGATGATGTGGATCTTGGATTGAAAAGTCATGATTATGGTTCTATGATTCAATATTTATTCTCTCCAATTGTGATAAAATATTACCCTTATGTAATTGAGTTTCAACACAAGTGTTATCCTTATTTTCATGATTTCCTTGGATCTCAATATCTTTTTTAGAAAGCCTCTCCAAGAGAAGTTTTATCATGGATGGTTTTTTTATATTTCTTCCTTGATTTTTTTTGTATTTCTTCTTGTTTTCCTCCATATTTTGTTGCATATTCCCAATTGGGCCTTTCACTTGACATGAAAATTCCATCGTCATAATATAACTTATTTGACTGCACTAAATTTCCACATGGATAACGAATACTCAAAAGTATTTTTTATTTTATTTTTTCTTTCATGAGTCATGAATAAGCCTTGAGGAGGTTTAATTGATCTAGTATCTTTTGGATCTTTTTTTGGAGCCATGTGTGAAAAAAATAATAGTACTCCTCTTGATCACAACTTCTAGTTTCCAAAAATAATTGTATCTTTTAATCCAAATTGATGTCACTTGTAAGATATGTAACTTTAAAACCTTAATTTGGAGACTATTTGGATGGTTAACCTTTGTCTTGATATATCTCTAATATTTGAGCCCTTATGGGTCTAAAGTTTTGGCGTGTAGTATTTTGATAAATCTTCTCTTTAATTCCATTGGTATAACCAAAATTTGATATGCCAAGTGAATGTTTGGCAACTTTCCTAAACCTTGTTGATTTTTTATCTCTTCCCAAAAGTGAACTTATAAGGCTTGCCACAAGCCCACTTGTTCAAATTTGATTCTAAAATATTTTCCTTGTGCCTCCTCAAATATCTGAAAATTTCACAATATGAATTGTCATAGAAAAATTATTGAAAAATGCCATGATCACTCCTTTGAAATTGTTTTTAGGACCATTCACAAACCTTAACTTCCACAAGGTAAATATCCATAATTATAGCAAACCAAGATGTAAAATTTTTGCCATATGTATCTTGAGATGTATTTTAGATTTGGTCCAAATTTCATGGTCTAAAACATCTGTTCAAAGAAATTATAGTGAAAATTCCAAGATTACTAGTTTCAAATTGATTTTAAGACAAATTCTAAACCCTATCTTCCATTGAGTATATCTCATAAATATTAGTGAACTTGAATCTAAAATTTTAAGTAAAGGCTCTTAGAGATATATTATCAATGTGTCCAAATTTCATTATTTGAAACATCCCATAAAAAAGGTTGTAGCAAAAATTCCAAGATGACCTATTTGAAGTAGCAAAACCCTAGCTTTTTACGCTCTATTACAAAATGTTAAGAACCATGTTCCTTAAAAATGATCAGAATAAGTATAGTCCACTTTGAGGGAGGGGGATACCTCCTTTTACAATGAATACAATGTATAAGATAATATTTTATAATCCTAAGACTAGGTCTCTCTCTCTCTCTCTCTCTCTCTCTCTCTCTCTCTCTCTAGTTTTGGAGAAACTTGTGCACTTCAAAAGTTTCTCCACAATATCTCCATAAATGTCTCCACAAATATCAAAGATGATTTTGTGTGATTTCATCCCTAACTTCTCTAATTATCCTCATCTTTAGTCATTTGTATACTTATAGAGTAAGTCTACCTTCATTATGAATAATTTCATATTTTCTTATGAATTATTTCTTCACACACCCTTTAATAAATGCTCAATCAAATTTTAATTTGGACTTAATGATTGTTAAAATATGTATGAGGCTAATATTCCCCCCCTCAATCATAAGTCCAAAGTAATAGCTTGGTAGCATCTATAAGTCTTCATGTTGAAACTGCTGAGCAGATCCCCAATGAAGAACTGCCTAAAAAACTGCCAAAATTGGATGCTGAAAAACTCTAATATGAAGAGAGCTCACCAAGAGAAGTGAATCAATTACAAGTATGATACAACTACGAAAATTCTTGAAAAATCAATCTAATTCCAAGTTGTAATGTGAAAGAATACATCTATCCTTTTCTTGGTTCAATAACCATCCAAGTGAACAAAATAATGTCCACAAATTCTCTCAATCAGCATCCCAATCGCTTTCCCACTGGAAAATTTTGATGCCCACTAGAAACATTTGTTGAAAATTTGAGTATGCCAACCATCAATTCCCCCCTTTGTCAACTGAAAGGAGAGCACATAACCATTTTCATTTGTTTTGATCTTCTCTCCCCCCCCCCCCCACCACCCCCCACCCTTTCAGATGTAGGAGAGATTCACTCTGTTCTCCCCCTTCCAAACACATGAGAGTACCATCTTCATTTTCCTATTGGCTGCAATATGTGAGATTGAATTCTATGGTAAAACTTATACAATCATTTGAATGTAGATGACCACTCCCAAGGATCAATCCATGCATAGTTGATCTTCGATCTAGCTGGTTGGTTTTGTTTGCAACATCTTTCTGATGAGTGATTTTTCTTGCCACAATGGTGACAAGGATGGAGATCAAACTAGTGATCTTCCATATAACATGTTCTTTAACAATGTTTTCATTTTGGTTTTTCTTCAACTTTCTCATGGCTTTTTGATGTTACTTGATCAATAAATCCTCCACTGATGAACTTGATTGGTTTTGAATAATCTGGGATATGCAAGTTGTTGTCATCTTTGTCATATCTGATCCAGGTGGATGTTGGTGGCCACTCACCTATCCCATTTGGACCCCAACAACTATCTCTTTCAGTTTTTTTTTTTCAGTTTCCTCAATTGTAGCACAATTTACTATTTTTAGCAGTTTTTCGGGTCCTGAACTTCTGGATCCATTTTGAGGCTCTAAACGACGTTTTTTGGGAAATCTGGGGGCAACATGGGTCCATGGATGAATGTTTCTCTTCCCAAAGTGGTAGTTCTCGGATAGATCTTTCTAACAAGCTATTGTATGCATCAAACAGAGATCGTATGCCAAAGTTACGACTCTGGGAAATTGATGTACGAATGTACCCAAACGGGGCCCACAGTTTGGTGTTTCATCTTCTAGGGTTAGGTTTTGGGATGTTAAGGGTTTTCCATTGTTTCTCTCAACAATAAATAGGCCTTCGAGCCTCATTATAACATAGTTCAGAGGCATGTAGCCATCACATCTCTTCTCAGAGATAAGCTACCATCGCCCTAGCTAGTTTATTTCCATTTCTATTTGTAAGCATATTTCAGTATTTTACAGTAATGAAATGAAGTATTAGTTCTGCTGCATATCTGTCTTTATGTTTATCTCTGTATTTTATTGCGTTCCTATTTAAATCCAAATTAGTGGTATCAGAGTGGTCTGCTTTTTCTCTATCTTTCTTTGCATGTCCCCAACGAGGTCGGGATATAAGGAGTTAGGGCTCAAACTAGTCGAACTTTTGCAAGACTAGCCTCGCAAATCCCGATGGCCTTCCATGGAAGATGAAAAGAAAGACGAGGGGTAGGAGATACTATCAAAATCTTGCTCGAAGAATCCCTTGAGCGGCAAAGGAATGCGATGATGGATAGCTTTGCGCAAATCCTTCAGCGACTACCCAGAGGCGACGCATCGGCTTCCAACAGCTACTCTGGAAATGCCACACCAATTAAGGTACAAGTTAATTTTGAAATTCCCATCTTCAATGGTCAAATAGAAATAGATTATGTAGATAAATGGTTAAATCTGCTAGATGGGTATTTTTCTGTTCATGAATTTTCGAGTTGGGAAAAGATTATTTTCACTCTTCTCAAAGCAGCCCCCCACGTCAAGGACTGGTGGGAAACCTACTGCGAGTAGAAGGATGAAAGTGCAAGCTCACTATTTTCAGCCGCACCCACTTGGGATTCATTTTGGGATGTCATCAAGGAACAGTACTACCTTGTCAAAAGCTATGAGGACAAATACATCAAATGGACCACACTGCGGCAGGGATGAGACCAAGATGTGCCAGAGTTCACAAACATTTTTCATACCCTTTGCACACAGTTGGGTATCAAGGACTCTAAGCTACATTTGGTACTCAAATACCATGGCTACCTACATAGATACATCCAGGAAGAGATGAATTTCTTGAACATCTCCTTGCTCGGCATGACGTACCGATAAGCTGTAAAAATCGAGCAAAAGTTCAAATTGAAGAAGCGAGACTTCGGATCTGCAAATCCAAAGATCAAAGGACAAAGCAGAGGTGGGGTGACCCAAGACAACCCGTTGAAGCCACAAGAAAATAACAACACCACGAAGTCGAAGAAGGACACAAGAAAGTGGTGTGAGTTCCACAAGAGTCCCACTCACAAAACAAGTGAGTTTCAGACCAAGCAGTTGTTGGTGGCCGAATTGAAGGCTTCCAAATCAGATGCATGTTTCGACCCTGAGCCAGAACTCGACAAGGGGAATGGAAAAGGGAATTAGATCATTGATGTGGAGCCCAATGCCACTATTGCCTCCACCAAGATCTAGAAGAATGAACCCGAAGATCTAGAGGAGGGGGAGCGTCTTTTCCACTCACAGATGTGGGTGAAGGGTTCGCTGCTGCAATTCATTGTTGACAGTGGTAGTCAAAGGAACCTCATTTCAGCAGAGGTCATGAAGCAGTTGGGCCTATCGAATACACCACACCTGTTGTCGTATAGTATCAAATGGCTTCATGAAGGACGAGATCTCAAAGTTCGCCAGCAGTGCTGCCTTCCCTACATCATCAAGCCCTTCATAGACGAGGTATTGTGTGATGGCACACCTCTGGATGTTTGCGATGTACTATTAGGCCAGCCATACTTGTGGAGGTGACATGATGCGTATGAGTTAAGGCTTCACGTTGTCATTATTTCTTTGGATAATTCATTATATAGGATACAAGAGATAGTCCCACTTATCGCCACCTCTTTGATCACTACCAAGAAAGGTAGCAAGCTCATATCCCAAACTAGGAAATTCATTTTCTATCTGGTTCGCTCCCAAAGTAAGGGGAAGATCGTTGCTACATCCATGACCCCCGCAAAGGGTTCCTCCACGCAGCAGCAACAACAGCACCAAAGGGATACGGTCATGATAGAACACAGGAACAACTTCTCCTCACCCACAGGGTTACCACACAAGTTTCAGGTGGGAAACAAAGTTTGGTTACATCTGTAGAGAGAACTTACCAGAACCCATCAGAAACTCAAACCACTTCGACATGGTCCTTACACCAATACCAAGGCTACGAGAAACAATGCTCTAAAGCACAACATTCCTCCATTCCTTGGCTTGCACCGAGTGTTCAAAGTGGACCATCATCGACCATGCTTCCCACCATTTCTGGACACATAAAAGATTGTAGAATAGCTCACCAGAGACCCAGCTCAACAAAAGCTTTCTCATCTCAAGGAGGAACTCAACGCAATGGGGATCATTGATTCCTAAAGGGCGAGGAATGATCCAGGTGGATGTTGGTGGCCACCCACCTATCGCATTTGGACCCCCACAACTGTCTCTTTCAGTTTTTTTAGTTTCCTCAATTGTAGCACAATGTACTATTTTTAGCATTTTTTCGGGTCCTGAACTTCCGGAGTTGTTTTGAGGCCCTAAATGATGTTTTTTGGGAAATATGGGGGCAACATGGGTCCATGGTCTAATGTTTCCCTTCCCAAAGTGGTATTGCTTGGATAGATATTTTTAACGAGCTATTGTATGTGCAAACGAAGATCATAGGCCAAAGTTATGACCCCGGGAAATTGATGTACCAATTTACCCAAATGGGGCCCACAATTTGGCGTTTCATCTTCTAGGGTTAGGTTTTGGGATGTTAAGGGTTTTCCATTGTTTCTCAACAATAAATAGGCCTTCGAGCCTCATTGTAACATAGTTTAGAGGCATGTAGCCGTGACATCTCTTCTCAGAGATAAGCTACCATCGCCCTAGCTAGTTTATTTCCATTTTTGTTTGTAAGCATATTTCAGTATTTTACAGTAATGAAATTAAGTATTAGTTCCACTGAATATCTGTCTTTATGGTTATCTCTGTATTTTATTGTGTTCCTATTTAAATCTGGATCAATATCATAAACCACATCGATTTTTGTTACATTGAATTTCTTCCAATGGTTTGATGATTGGCTTCGAGCAAGAAATTTGAACTTGATTATGTATAACTTCTACACTTGAAGTTGTTTCATTAAGTGAATTGGAATTATCTTCATCATTTGAGTTGTGTTGTTGAATGGCTCAGAAACATGACTCTTCTATTGAAGTTCATCACCTTGTAGCTGTGATTGAAGTTGGAGAAATTCAACGTTTTCATGTGCATAATGTAGATGTCTTTTAATATCAGAGAGAGTGGCTTTTCTAATTTTCATTATGTCTTCAGTAGTGGATAGTATCCGATTGTTTAGAAATTCTAACAATTTAAAGCTTTTCTCCATTTTAACTCACACTTGCTTGATTTTTCGAACTCGCTCGCTTGAACTTGTTTGCTTAAACTTGATTTCCTGAATTTCATGATCTCTTGATCTTAGATTTGTACATTGATTCTCTTAAATTCATGCCCACTTTATTTTTTTAACAAGCTTAGGGTGTTGGCTACCACCGAAAATGCACCCAAATGATTTTACAATTAGTAGATGACAAGTTCAAATAACTTCTCTTGAAAGAACTCAACCTACGATCAATTATGACTTAATGATTCAAATCTTGGGTGTCGGCTTCAATCGAGAATGAACCCAATACAATTCAAATTAACTTACAAGTTGCAAGCTACAATACAATTCAATTTCAATTTGATTTGAATCTTACAAAGAATGGTTGCAAGGTCATTGTTCAAAATTTGATGTTGAATTGATGTAAATGTTGTTGATGTAGACTTGTCTTGGAATGTTGATGATTGCTTGAGTTTGTTCTTTGCAGCTTCTTAATTGTGGGTGCTTGAACATATGTTCTTTGCTTGTTTGTCATTATTTGTAGCTATTTGATTACAGATGCTTAAATTCCTTGAGTGTATTGTTGTATGATTATATTGTCAAAACTAGACATGAAACACCATAAGAATCCAAACATAAAATCACCATTGCATGCCAGCAAAGTATACCCAAGTTCCCCTTGTTATGATTTTAGGTGGATATAGGACACTTCAACACCACAAAAATTATGTGTTTTTTTATTAAATATTGTAGTACATAAGCTATCCACCTTCACCTTCACAACAATTTCATTGAAACTTCTCAAGAAATGCAAAACTCTCAAACCCTTGAAGAAAATTGCCTTCAAAATTGAATAAACATTGACGCAACTTGTCTTCAAAATTATATAGACATTGACTCAACGAGTAAAAGAACTTTTCAAAACTCTAATTACAACCTTATCACTCAAAATATTTAACCCATTCTTACAAAATTACCTTATTACTCCACTCCTTATATCTCTCAAAAAATAAATGAAATCCACTTATTACTCCACTATTACAAATCTTTAAAAAAAAATTGGAAGGCACCTTATCTTTACTCTTTAATATTTTTTTATTAAACACTGAATTTTTAATCCCCTTTTTAAATTTCCATTAAAAATTTTAAGTTTTATGAATTCACTTTCAAAAAGTGAATTGTCGTTTCAGAGTTTAAATAACACTTAAAAAAAAATCGTTGGAGAGATTAATTACATAAGGAAACCAGAGCTCTTAAGCATCCATTCATCAACACATCTCTGGTCTACGCATAGTCCTCTATGCAGATGGGTTCCATGTTGGCTACACGTTGGCTCAACATAGGTTCAACACATTTTCTTCCACACTGATGCTTACATTGGTGCTCATGTTAGTCATTATGTTGGACTCCTTGACACAAAACAAGCTCCTCTTTGGCTATGTTGGCACAAAAAATTGCAGTGATCCCTTCAAACACCTCACATTCAACATCTCCATGTGGCGGCTTCACAAATGATTTGTTTCCGCATGATCCATGAATGATTCTCCATAGTCGACACAATTAGAAAAGTTCTCAAAGAAATTGACAATGCCACTCTCCATCCAATTGGGATCCATACCAAGCGTAACCTTTGTGATGTTTTCCTTACACCAGAAGTTGTATGCCATGGCTAGATCGAGTTCCACTATGACTGAGTGATGTATGGCGGTTCTATTCTCAATGGACAGTCATTTCCCTAGACCACATATTCAAAAACAACTCCTCAGTGATCCAAACTTTCACACTCTTCATTACTCGCTTTGTAGTTATTCAAAATATTGTTGTAGCCTATACAATACACACTTCAAGTTATGGTTCAACGTCCACATGCACAACTTCAAATCAATGCCCACATGTTTTGAACACAACTGTCTAGTTCACGAATTGATTACAACATCTTACACAGTGTTGATCTATGCACAGTGTCCATGAGACCGTCCTACAATGTTCACATGACATTGATTTAGAAGAGGCTCTTCTTTATTTATTTAACGTCTCCAAATACTACATCAATGATATATCAACGTCAATGATTCACATTGACAAAATTTCTCTTATCAGTGAATCTTATTGATAGCAGATCTAATCACAACAAAATCTCTCCTTTTCCTTAGCAGTAGCTTGAATATTATTGGAATCTGCAACGTGTGTAGGCATCAAGAAGCATTTTCTTCTTTACTCCATAAATATCTTGAAATTTTCATGGCAAATTCAAACAAAGAAATATGTTTACAAGAAATTGAGCTAGAACAAGCGGTATCAACAGTGGATGGTTCTCTATAAAATTTGGAACTTTTGCAGGCTCTTTCAATTCCTCTGTAATCAATAGTAGATCTTCTAGGGAAAGACAAAACAACAGAGGATTGGTTCTCTTGGATATCAACAGAGGTTATTATTTTAAGTGCTAGAGGCTTGGCATTAGAAACTACCCAATGTTCAGGGAATGTAAGATCTTCCCATCGAATTGTTTGATGTTCTATTTTGTGATTCTTTGAATCTGTTAGAACAACGACACTTTCTTTTGAATCCTGATTGGGTGTATGGCGTATGGCTGGCCATAAGGTATTTGTGTGCCAGAAACATTCTCTAGATTGTATGGCTATGTTATGTGTTTACTGGTGCATATCAAACCCTGAAGTTTGGATCTGCAACTGCAGGATCTGATCTATTGTTTCGTCAAAGACAGACTGAAAAATTAGGATAACAATAAAAGTATACTGGGCCATGCGACAGAGGGGAAACTATACCTCCTATTAAGGAATCAATATATTTATTATGAGTAAGATCTCGGACTGTGGCTAGCACAAAAGTATTTAACCCTTGCTGAGTCAAAGGGTTGATCCCAATCCTTATGCATCCCAAGTGCAAATATTTTGTTTTTAACCTTTTAGCTTCGACCTGTAATGCTTTTGGATCCAGAAGAGGAATAGACTGAATATTGTCAGAATTCTCCTGAATCTGACTAATAGACTCCTTTATACTAATTCTATTGGTGGCTTTTAAATGGAATATAGACAAATCATCATAAACTTTTGATGTAGAGATACTAGGTAATTGCCATTGAGCAGACAGTTGTGGCTCTTCATATTCAAGTTCTGCTTGATTTAAGACTCGACTAGTACTTGATGCAAACATATCCCTAAGGGGATTTTTTGAAGCAGATGACTCTCTGTCTTCTAATTCATGGAAGGATATAGACTTCCTGAATGGATCCATTAATATGAGAGATGATTTAAAATACCAACCTCTTGAACCAGATGTTACTGGCTCTGATATCAATTTTAAGGGGCTTCTAGCAAAGCTTGCTACAGTGCTGCTATAGTGCCACGCGCTTCGTGTGCTATGCTTATGGCAAAGCTTACTACAATTCTGCTACAGTGTCGTGTGCTTTGCGCGTTATGCTGTTGTCGCTCTCTGTTGTCTTGGCTTTGCTGTGTCTCTTCGTTTCTCTTCACTGATCGACCTCTGGTGAAATTAGTGCGAACCTACTTAGATCTTTCATGCTCTGCGACCTTACACATGGCTTCCTCGCCTTTCAGCGGTCTGGCGTCCCTTCGAACCTTTGGTGAACCCCTAATGAAATTCGAGTGAATATTATGAAACAACTACTACACAATAGATGATTTATAAAAGTACACATGTATTCAAATGCGAAAAATGCCTTCTCATATTATTTCTTAGAAATGGATATAGATTACAAATCACAGAGAGTATTCCTTGCAAAGATAGACTATTGTTGAATTTATTGGACTTTTGCTTTTCACAAAGGAATAAGCATTATCAAAGACTTTCTAGCAATAGATAGGCTCTGCCTCAGAACATACAGACTTGACTGACTACTGATAGATTTGGCCACTTTAGGTTCTTACTAGTGCCGAGCACACTGATACGCAGGCTTCTCAGATCTCTAAGACTCTAAGATTCTAAAACTCTCCGAATTCGAATGCCTCAACAATGAGCCTTACTCTCAATTTATAAAAAATGAGAGGGGACAACATTACTGTAGGGCATCATACAAAGGGATGAAATCATTGCTCTCAGATAACACCGAGGTGACATACACAAAGATTCTTGGTTCGAAAAAGAAAATCCTATGGAAAAAATATGTTGTCTGCATTATTTACAAAGTGGATTCTTTTGTCCAGCAAAGCCCATGAGAAAAGCTGGCCACAATCATGTCCTTGTGACTGGACAACATTATTACAATAATGGATACTTTTGTCGGTAAAGCCCATGAGAACTGTCAAAATACAGTAATGTCAGGGAATCTGAGTTTTTTTTACAATAATTCATCCATGCTTTGGTGAAAATCCTCCGAACAATCATAGGTTTCCCTAAAATGATTTGATGCTTGACTTTAGTTAAAACCAACCATTCATAATAGTGGGTCAATATTCTCTTAGGGTCTAATTGTCATCATGAAAGGGTGACCACTCACCTGCTGTCGTCTCTTTGACAATTTTGTATGGGATGTGAAAACAATCTGGGATGTTATGTTCAAAACAAATATCACAGTGGAATTTGTAGTATCATTCATGATACATTAGGTCCATTGAGGTTATGTTAACACTGTAGTCAGCCCACCATTTCTGTAACTAGTCGCACTGTTGATTTCTTTGCATTATACCCGTTGTACTAAATTTTAATTTAGTATAATGGGTTTCTTCTTTGTCATCTATATTAAGGAAATCCCACCATAGTTGTTTGTATGCAGCAAAATTATATACTGTATCCGAAAAGATAAGCTTAGGATCTCCCCTTGGCCATAATGCAGAGGTCTGAGTAGGCATGGGCCACACCAAATTCCTGGTTCGATGAATGCAGAAATATTTTTAATAAATTCCATTGCGGATTCCTCCATGACACCATATACTTGAAATATCATGAAAGTCTCTTTGAAGAGCATCTTCTGCATATAAGGCATCCCTTTTTGCCTTTGTGTAAATCATATCATGTGTCCATTTACTCCCTTTTGGGTACACTCTTCTTTTTAGTACAAGATGTTGAATGTCAGTATGTGCTTGCAGATTAGCATCTAGTACTTTTTTATTTCTCAGCTGCCATGTAGGCTTCCAATTTTCTCTGTATTCTTCCCAGTCCTGGTTGTCTGGTATAGTGTGCATGACTTCTTGTTTCTTCTCTTGGTCCCATTCTGTAACTATGACCATGATATGTTCCTGAGGCTAGATAAACTCTCTGCTAAGAAAATCTCGGAGATAGTTTTTTGTGCCCTTTATATGTTCAACTTGAAAATTGAAGTTAGCAAAGAGTGCTTGCCACCTGGAAAATTTTTCCTTGCCTGGTTTCTTGATGTCCTTAGTTAACACCTTCTGTAAGGTTGAAGCATCGGTTCAGAGAAAAACATGTCTATTTATTAAATAGACGTCAAATTTGTTGATGCAGTTCCATGCAACTTTGACTTCTATCTCAATTGTGGAGTAATTCTACTCAACAGGATTCCAGGTGCCAGATGCATACTTGACCACTTGTTCAGTGTCACCTTTTCTCTTCTTTAGGATTCCTCCCCATCTTATATTATTAGCATCTGTTTCAACAATTTTGAATGCATTGTCATCAGAGCCATATAGAATATGAAGAGATTTTACCTTATCTTTGATGTTCTGAATAGCTCTAGTGTGTTCTTCTGTCCACTGAGGCAGATTCTTTTTAAGCCTTTTATTTAATATACTCCTGTCAGTGGCACAATCTTGCTAAAAATTATTGAAATAATTAAAACAACTCAAAAACCTTTGAAGTTGGTTTTTGTCTGTAATAACATCTAGAAATCTGTCAGCAAATTCAAGCACATGCTTTTATAGAGAAATTTGGCCATTGAAAATAGTATGGCTGAGAAATTTGATAGTAGTCTGGAAAACTTCTATCTTTTTCTTACTTAAAACTAGACCATTATGCTTTACCAATTGCTTAAATGTATGAACATGCTTAAAATGGTCTTGGATGTTCTTAGAAAAGATTAGAACATCATCAATGTAAACTATAAGCCAGTGAAAGTATGGCTTAAATATTTTATCCATTACCTTCTGGAATTTAGATGGAGCATTTTTCAAACCAAAAGGCATGACATTCCACTCATAGTGGCTTGTTGGGATGCTGAAGGTGGTCTTGAACTTATCTTTCCCTTAAATGGCTACTTGCCAAAATCCTGCCTTCAAGTCAAACTTTGAAAATATCTTAGCTCCTGCTATCCTTGCAGTCAGATCTCTTTTTTGAGGGATCAGATAGGTGTCAATTGCAAGAACAAAATTCAGAGGTTTGAAATTTATTACTAGCCTTGGGATACCTCTAATTTCTTCTGCTCTTTTGTTGACATAGAATCCATAACAGTTTCAGGGACTGTCAGATTCTCTGATGAGATTTCTATCTAAGAGTTGTTTAATCTCTTTTTCGCAGAGATCTCTATATTCTTTACTCATAGGAATAGCTCTACTTTTACAGGGCTTACCTATATATCCTTCTTTGTATGGGAGCTCAATAGTATGCTGCTTTCGGTGCCATTTGGTTCTCTTGAGCAGCATTTGTCCTAAATTTGTTTTTTCAATTCCTCAATTTTTCTTCTAACCTAATGATTCTTTAGTTGTTCTTCTACCTTAAGTGTAGATTTCAGATCTTTCATATCTGTCAATTTGGCTTCTGCTTTGTCCAAATTTTGGACATTTTGGACCGTTGTAGAGACTCTAGGATTTGAGATATAGGGTAAATCAATCCTTTTTGTTATTCCTTTTGAAGTAGGAACAAGAATAAAATAACCAGCTTTGTTTTCTTTTAATCTTGTTGACCCATGTGTTTCAACAGCTGTTAGGAATATATTTCCTAGAATACAGACAACTAGGATGTCTGCTACTGCGAATTTCAAATTGATGCAGTGATGTTCAAAATATATAGAAGCCTTAGGAACTTCATACTTGATCATTTTATTCCCCAATACGACATTTCTTTTTGCAGAAACCCAATATTTTGCTAGTATCACTTTCTTATTTAATATGTTCACATCAGCTCCTGAGTCAATGAGTGTTGTGAGTTCAAACATTTCTCCCTTTATGCAAATGTTCACTTTTACATGATGTTGCTGGTAGGAGATAGCTAGAATTCTCATTTCTTGAAATCCAAAGACAAGGTCTTTATTTCCTTCAACAATTTGAAGATTTGGGTTAAGATTTTTGGCATATTCTGTTGTGTCCCATGAATGAGAATTTTCCTCTACAACATTCTTTTCTTTCTTTATTTCAGCAATTTGGGATTTCAAGGTAGAGATTTTAGATTTAATATTATGAATTTCTCTACTCACTTCCCCCAAGGTGAGTGAACGCACCTTGTCTGGCTTCTCTTGGTGTCTCTGGAAGGACCTGGTATTCCTTTCAAAAGAAGCATCAACAAATAATGGATTTTTACCTAAATTTCTTGAAGAACTGGATTTGAGTTGGTCCATGAATGCCTCTGTTAGCCGACTCTTCATTTCTCCATCTTCCATTGCTTGAATCTGAGAATTTTTTTTTATCTCATCTTCTTCTGTGGCAGCCATTAAGATTTTCTCCTTCTGTCGTTTGAAGGACATTTCTTCATAACTGGGATCACTATATGATTCTGAATCAAAATCATAATGCATCTGACAAGCACATTCTTCTAGTTCAGGACAAGAACAAGATGTTGTTTCAGAATCTGAACAATCTTGCATGTGTGCTTGTAATTCTTCTTGAGACGAAGAACTAGAGGAATCAAAAGATGATTCTTCTAGTTATTGCTGCTGGATTTGGTCTTTAATTACGATATTTGGGCAGCGTTCTGTCCTGTCAGTGCGGGAACCACACTTCATGCATTGTATCTGTCCCTCTAGCTTGATATTTTTACCTCTCTGAAAAGAGGCTTGGGACTTCTTCCCTCTGTTTTTCTTAGATTCTTCTCCTTCTGGACATCTTGAGGATGTATGTCCAGTATTGCCACACAACCAACAATTGAGATTGTTCCATTTCTCTTATTTGGATGTATGTAAATGAATGTCAGAGGGTCTATAATAATGTGTCCTAGGGACATACCTGTAGTAGCCCTTCTTGGCTTTAGAGGAGTGACTTTTAGGCTGCTGAGAATACTTTCTTCAATCTTTGTAGCCTTTTACATTATGTTTATACTCCTTTTTAGCCTGTTTCTTTGCTTTTCTTCTTTTGACCAAAGGGTCATCAACTGTAAGTCCTTATTTACTGCAAATGGACTTCTTGCCTGGGAGCTCTGAAAGTTTTTCCAAAGATTTGCTTACTTTGGAACTTGTGCATAAGCTCACTAATGTTTTTGTAATGTGAGAATAAATCTCACCCCATGTATATGATTCAAATGGAAATTGGAAAACTTCTTGCAACTTGATATAATCAACAAATCTGGATGGAAGAGAAACAAGATATACCTGTTTCCATAACATATTATTTGAATCTTTCACTTCATAGATTCTTTGCATCCAATCCCTGTGAAAATATTCATATTGTGACATCTTGTGACATTTGAGATTCATGAGGATGACTTCATGCTTATCTGCAATCTTTGTTTCACTGCCACACCAATGTTCTAAGATCATGGAGGTTAAAGCTCCAATCATGTTGCTTATAGTTGAATCATCTGAATTGTGAATCACATCTCCTGCTTCATATTTAAGCACTTTTGCTTCCATTTTTATCAGCAATTTTGGAGAAGATTTAGTCTCCCACCACCTGAGCAGTGTTCATGTAAAACACTGAATAATAGTCTTGCATGCTTCTATCTCACTTTTTCCTCGAAGACACATGAGTTTATATTCTGTGAACATCATATCAATTAATTGTCTAATATAACCAACACTTAGATTATCAATATTCTACTCTCTATGTGAATCAAGAAAAAATGTATGAGCTTCAAGAACCTTGCCTTTGCCTTCAAGATCAGGTGCAGGATATTTATTGAACCTACTTTCAAGAGGTTCATATATGGGAAATATCTAAGACTCAGATTCTTTCTTATCATCTTCTTTTTCCTTAAATAAGGAAGCAATGGTGACTTTTTCTGTAGCCTCTGGATTTTCTTCTGAAGATGTGACTACTTCTTTGGGAATAGTGTCGGGAACCTGTTGATGGGTTTAACAGGATCCTGAATCTTTATATTTCTTCTGTAGAGAAAAGAGGTAGGAAATGGTTTATCTGTTTTTGACAGACTTATCTTTTCAACCCTTTCAGTTAAACCAGTTATCAGATTTTTAGTAGTATCTATGTGATCTAATATTTTTTCTTCCACCACCTCTATTTTGTTTAAATATTCTTTGGCATAAGATCTAACAACAGATGAAGTATATTGTACATCGTTGAGGTTTTTGTTAACCTTATTTAGTGAGACTTGAACAATATCAAATTGTTCCTTTATTTCTACAGTCTTTGTTGTATTTATCTCCAAACCCTTTATTGTTGTATTGGTCTAATTGATTTGTTCACTGGCTTTTTGAATCCTTCCACCTATGCCTAGAGCATTATCATCCTTTTGAACCAAAGGAATTGCCTTTTTTGCATTTTAAGTTTATTTGATGATAATTCCTCTATATGGAGGAAAAGTAGATGGCGTCTCTATTCTACTGCGATCTAGGGCTATCCAAGCATGTTTGGTGGATGAGGAAGAAGATGATCCTGTCAACACAACTTCAGGGGAAACATTTTCTTCCATTCATAAAAGGAAATCCAATAATTTGTAATTTGCATATAATGTTTCCATTCTTTAGCTAATCTCTTCTTCTCCTCAATAGTATGACTTAGGCTAAACTACTCAACTTCTGGATTGGTAAATAAGTCCTAGTTTAGCATGGCTTTCATCCATTTAGAACTTATTTATGATTTTAAACAGCCATTCATCAGAGTAAAGAACTTGTGCATTTCCATGATTGTAGGCTTTTTACAGTCATTTGGAACAGGACCAAATCTACATGAAGGAATTAGGCCTTTTGCTTGCTCAAGATAGCCTAATCCATATTTGAGCTTGGTTGGCCTCATTACACTGAACATTTCTAGCCAGAAGCATAGTGTGTGAAGCGTGCAGTACTATAGCAGCACTGTAGCAAGCTTTGCCAAAAGCCCCTGAAAATTGGTATCAAAGCCAGTAATGTTTGGTTCAAGAGGTTGGTATTCTAAATCATCTCTTATGTTAATGGATCCATTCAGGAAGTCTATGTCCTTCCATGAATTAGAAGAGAGAGAGTCATCCGCTACAGAAAATCCCCTTAGGGATATGTTTGCATCAAGTACTAGTCGAGTCTTAAATCAAGTAGTACTTGAATATGAAGAGCCACAACCATCTGTTCGATGGCAATTACCTAGTATCTCTGCATCAAACGTTTATGATGATTTGTCTATATTCCATTTAAAAGCCACCACTAGAATTAGTATAAAGGAGTCTATTAGTCAGATTCAGGAGAATTCTGACAATAGTCAGTCTATTCCTCTTCTGGATCGAAAAACATTATAGGCCGAAGCTAAGAGGTTAAAAACAAAATATTTGCACTTGGGATGCATAAGGATCGAGATAAACCCTTTGACTCATCAAGGGTTAAATACTTTTGTGCTAGTCACAGTCCGAGATATTACTCATAATAAGTATACTGATTCTTTAATAGGAGGTATAGTTGCCCCTCTGTCGCATGGCCCAGTATACTTTGATTGTTATCCTAATTTTTTAGTCTATGTATTTGACAAAACAATAGATTAGATCCTACAGTTGCAGATCCAAACTTCAGGGTTTGATATGCACTAGAAAACACATAAAATAGCCATACAATCCAGAAGATGTTTCTCGCACACGAATACCTTATGGTTAGCCATATGCCATACACATAGTTGAGATTCAAAAGCAAGTGTAGTTGTTCTAACAGATTAAAAGAATAAAAAAATAGAACATCAGACAATTCGATCGAAGATCTTACATTCCCTGAACATTGGGCATTTTCTAATCCCAAGCCTCCAGCACTTAAAAGAATAACCTCTGCTAATATCCAAGAGAATAAATCCTCTGTTGTTTTGTCTTTCCCTAGAAGATCTACTATTGATTACGGAGGAATTGAAAGAGCCTGCAAAAGTTCCAAATTTTATAGAGATCCATCCACTATTGGTATCGCTTGTTTTAGCTCAATTTCTTGTAAACATATTTCTTTGTTTGAATTTGCCTAGATAGTCAATGTCAATTCCCTAGACATTACATGTCCTGAATGTAAAGCTGCTGTAAATTTATGTACCCTTGATGAATCTGTCATTCACAAGAATCACCATCCAAGAACAGGTGAAGCTCCTACTTCTACATCAGTCAATCCATGCCTTAACCCAAAATGTTCAGACATCCCTTTTCCTCATGAGCCAGAGTCTGACCATATTCTAATGATGCATGATATTATCACTTTAGAAGGAGAGGATCCCAGATTGACAGAAATGTTCAGTGTAATGAGGCCAGCCAAGCTCAAATATGTATTAGTCTATCTTGAGCAAGCAAAAGGCCTGATTCCTTCATGTAGATTTGGTCTTGTTCCAGATGACTGTAAAAAGCTTGCAATCATGGAAATGCACAAGTTCTTTACTTTGATGAATGGTTGTTTGAAATCAGAAATAAGTTCTAAATGGATGAAAGCCATGTTAAACTGGGACTTATTTACCAATCCAGAAGCTAAGCAGTTTAGCCTAAGTCATACTATTGAGAAGAATAAGAGATTAGCTAAAGATTGGAAACATTATATGGAAATTACAAATTATTGCATTTCCTTTTATGAATGGAAGAAAAATGTTTCCCCTAAAGTTGTGTTGACAACATCATCTTCTTCCTCATCCACCAAACATGCTTGGTCAACCCTAGATGGCAGTAGAATAGAGACGCCATCTACTTTTCCTCCATACAGAGGAATTATCATCACAGAAACTCAAAATGCAGCAAAGGAAATTCCTTTGGATCAAAAGGATGATAATGCTCTAGGCATAGATGGAAGGATTCAAAAAGCTAGTGAACAAATCAACTGGACCGATACAACAATAAAGGGTCTGGAGATAAATACAGAAAAGGCTGTGGAAATAAAGGACCAATTTGATAATGTTCAAGTCTCACTAAATGAGGCTAACATAAACCTCAATGATGTACAATATACTTCATCCGTTGTTAGATCTTATGCCAAAGAATCTTTAAACAAAATAGAGGAGGTAGAAGAAAAAATAGTAGATCACATAGATACTACAAAAAATTGATATTTGGTTTAACTGAAAGGGTTGAAAAGGTAAGTCTGTCAAAAACAGATAAACTAGTTCCTACCTCTTTTCTCTACAAAAGAAATATAAATATTCAGGATCCTGTTAAACCAATCAACAGGTTCCCGACACTATTCCCCAAAGAAGTAGCCACATCTTTAGAAGAAAAGCCAGAGGCTACAGAAAAAGTCACCATTGCTTCCTTATTTAAGGAAAAAGAATATGATAAGAAAGAATCTGAGTCTCAAATCTTTCCCATATATGAACCTCTTGAAAGTAGATTCAATAAATATCCCGCACGTGATCTTGAAGGAAAAAGCAAGCTTCCTGAAGCTCATACATTTTTCCCTGAATCACATGGAGAGTGGAATATTGATAACCTGAGTGTTGGTCAGATTAGACAATTAATTGATATGATGTTCAGAGAATATAAACTCATGTGTCTTAGAGGAAAAAGTGAGATAGAAGCATGCAAGACTATTATTCAGTGTTTTACAGGAACACTGCTCAGGTGGTGGGAGACTGAATTATCTCCAAAATTGTTGATAAAAATGGAAGAAGAAGTGCTTAAAGATGGAGCAGGAGATGTGATTCACAATTTAGATGGTTCAACTATAAGCAACATGATTGGAGCTTTAACCTCCAGGATCTTAGAACATTGGTGTGGCAGTGAAACAGAGATTGCAGATAAGCATGACGTCATCCTCATGAATCTCAAATGTCACAAGATGTCACAATATGAAGACTTTCACAGGGATTGGATGCAAAGAATCTATGAAGTGAAAGATTCAATTAATATGTTATCAAAACAGGTATATATTGTTGTTATTCCATCCAGATTTGTTGATTATATCAAGTTGCAAGAAGTTTTTGAGTTGCCAATTGAATCATATACATAGGGTGAGATTTATTCTGACATTACAAAAACATTAGTGAGCTTATGCACAAGTTCCAAAGTAAAAAAATATTTGAAAAAACTTCCAAAGCTCCCAGACAAGAAGTCCATTTGCAATAAATATGGACTTACAGTTGATGACCCTTTAGTCAAAAGAAGAAAAGCAAAGAAACAGGCTAAAAAGGAGTATAAACATAATGTAAAAGGCTACAAAGATTCGAAGAAAGTATTCTCAGTGGCCTAAAAGTCACTCCTCTAAAGCCAGGAAGGGCTACTACAGGTATGTCCCTAGGACACATTATTATAGACCCTCTGACATTCATTTACATACATCCAAATAAGAGAAATGGAACAATCTCAATTGTTGGTTGTGTGGCAATATTGGACATACATCCTCAAGATATCCAGAAGGAGAAGAATCTAAGAAAAATAGAGGGAAGAAGTTCCAAGTCTCTTTTTAGAGAGGTAAAAATATCAAGCAAGAGGGACAGATACAATGTATGAAGTGTGGTTCCCGCACTCACAGGACAAAACGCTGCCAAAATGTGGTAATTAAAGGCCAAATCCAGTAGCAACAACTGGAAGAATCATCTTTTGATTCTGTTAGTTCTTCGTCTCAAGAGGATTTACAAGCACACATGTAAGATTGTTCAAATTTTGAAACAACATCCTGTTCTTGCCCTGAACCAAAAGAATGTGCTTGTCATATGCATTATGATTCTGATTTAGAATCATATAGTGATCCCAATTCTGAAGAAATGTCCTTCAGACAACAGAGGGAGAATATCATAATGGCTGTTGCAGAAGAAGATGAGATAAAAAAAATTTCTCAGATTCGAGCAATGGAAGATGGAGAAATGAAGAGTCGACTAACAGAGGCATTCATGGACCAGCTCAAATCTAGTTCTTCCAAAAATTCAAGTAAAAAGCCATTATTTGTTGATGTTTCTTTTGAAAGGAATACCAGGGCCTTCCAGAGACACCAAAAGAAGCCAGGAAAGGTGCGTTCACTCACCTTGGGGGAAGTGAGTAGAGAAAATCATAATATTAAATCTGAATCTCTACCTTGAAATCCCAAATTTTTGAAATAAAGAAAGGAAAACAAGCTATAAAGGAAAATTCTCTTTCATGGGACACATCAGAATATGCCAAAAATCTTAACCCACATCTTGAAATTGTTGAAGGAATGAAAGACCCTGTCTTTGGATTTCAAGAAATGAGAATTCTAGTTGTCTCCTACTAGCAATACGTACTGGCAATATGTACCTTTTGTGTGTTTTGCACATTATTGAGATAAAAAAATTGCTCCATCTGTAATATCCATGTTGCGGGATCCTTGCCATCAAACTTCCTCATATCGATTTTTGGAATATGAGGGGTCTTCGATCCAACATTAGAGTCTATGGAATCATGATTAACATTTCTTTTGTTCGCATCATGAGTTTCCTTACTACCTTTTCACCATTAGTAAGCATTTCTTGTAGAAACTTTGTCAAATCTATCTTCAAATCTTCCATGCCTATCTTCAAATCATCCATCTTAGCTTCCACGTCATTCATCTTAGCTTCTATGCCTTTCTTTAAACAATCCATCTTAGCTTATAGTCCTTTATTTAAAACATCCATCTTAGCTTCTACATCTTTCTTTAAACCATCCATCCTAGATTCTGTTACTTTTTGTGCAAGTGACACTTCTTGCACTTGGTCTCGTAATTTTGATATATCATGTTGCATTTCTTCCTCTTCTTCATGAGTCATGCTAGAGCTTTCAGGTTGCTTACTAGGTGTTTGCATTTTCTTTCCTCGGGGCATCAATTACCAATAATAATGCTTTACTATTCCCCTTGAATTCCTTCAATCTAATTTTTCAAACCAAGCTTATGCAAAAAAAAAAAAACTACACACCTTTGTTAACTTTGTAGGAGCTTTATATTGAATATGATGTATCTCTGTAATTTCAGATCATCCAGTTCTAAAATTGCAACCTACGATAGCCCTCTGTGTCCTCTTTCCAATGCCACCAGTCTGATCCAAATCGGATTCTCCAGGGAAGAGTTATGCCAAATCTCCCATAGTGACCTGATTATAGACTAGTTCAGTAGAGCGAACTTGTACGACCTCCCAGGAGTCACTGTTTTGACCTTTGGCTCTAAAAAATATATAAAAGAAACTATAGTCCGTCCTATTTCTATACCTTCTTACGAAATTTCAATGCAATGCTCAGAGAGAAAGTTATGAGGATTTTCCCCAGGTCACTTGTTTGGAATGTAATTCAGGAGTCTGAAAAAAGACCAACTTCCTTAGATCATATCTCCGCAAATATAGTGCAAAACGCTCCAATATTCAGACCCGTGGTTCAGTGTGATTTCATATCAAATGGTTTTTTTTTTTTTTTATCTTTTGAAGCGTTGCAAAAAAAAGTTATAGCGAAAATTCCACGATGACCTATTTGGAGCAACAAAACCCTAGAATCCAAAGCTCTGATACCAAATTTTATGAAACCAACTCACAAAAAGATAGAAAAGATAGTTGAACACCTTAGAATTTAGCCTCTTCAAGGGGGAAACCTCCTTTACATTACACAAATGAACAATTCTTCGATGATTCAAATGACAAAACCTCCTTTCTATATATATGAGTCTCAGGAGTCACAATATAACCCAGCCGACCTAACAATAATAATATAAAGCCGCAAAAATAACAATAGAGGGATTCTATGGGGCACAATAATAATATTATGGGGACAATAGGGGCACAAAAATATTAATAAGAGATACAACTACAATAGTAATGGGGTAATCACTAGTATTATAGGGACCTAACATTATGTAAAAGTGAACATCTGCATAAAGGGAGAAATGTTTGAACTCACAGCACTCCTTGAATCAGGAGCTGATGTGAACATTTTAAATAAGAAAGTGATACCAGAAAAATATTGGGTTTCTGTAAAAAGAAATGTTGTAGGATTGGGGAATAAAATGCTCAAATATGAAGTTCCTAAGGCTTCTATCTGTTTTGAACATCACTGCATCAATTTGAAATTTGCAGTAACAGACATCCCAGTTGACTGTATTCTAGGAAATATATTCCTAGTAGTTGTTGAGCCACATGGGTCAACAAGATTAAAAAAAAACGCAGCTGGTTATTTTATTTTTGTTCCTACTTCAAAAGGAATAACAAAAAGGATTGATTTTCCCTATATCTCAATCCTAGAGTCTCTACAATGGTCCAAACTATCCAAAATTTGGACAAAGCAGAAGCCAAATTGATAGATCTGAAAGATCTGAAATCTACACTTAAGGTAGAAGAATAGTTAAAGAATCCTCAGGTTAGAAGAAAAATTAAGGAATTGAAAAAACAAATTGAGGACGAATGTTGCTTAGAAGAACCAAGTGCATTCTGGCACTGAAAGCAGCATACTATTGAGCTCCCATACAAAGAATGATATACAGGTAAGCCCTGTAAAAGTAGATCTATTCCTATGAGTAAAGAATATAGAGATCTCAATGAAAAAGAGATTAAACAGCTCTTAGATGGAAAGCTCATTAGAGAATCTGACAATCCTTGGAAATGTTATGGATTCTATGTCAACAAAAGAGTAGAACAAATAAGAGGAATCCCATGGCTAGTAATAAATTTCAAACCTCTAAATTATGTTCTTGCAAATGACACCTATCCAATCCCTCACAAAGGAAATCTAATTGTAAGGATAGCAGGAGCTAAGATATTTTCAAAGTTTGACTTGAAGGTAGGATTTTAGCAAGTAGCTATTTCAGAGAAAGATAAGTTCAAGACCACCTTCAACATCCTAGCAAGCCACTATGAATGGAATGTCATGCCTTTTGGTTTGAAAAATGCTCCATCTAAATTCTAGAAGGTAATGGATAAAATATTTAAGCCATACTTTGACTGGCTTATAGTTTACCTTGATGATGTTTTAATCTTTTCTAAGAACATCTAGGTCAATTTTAAGCATATTCATACATTTAAGCAGTTGGTAAAGCATAGTGGTCTAGTTCTAAGTAAGAAAAAGGTAGAATTTTTCTAGACTACTATCAAATTTCTTGGCCATACTATTTTCAATGGCCAAATTTCTCTACAAAAGCATGCGCTTGAATTTGCTGACAGATTTCCAGATGCTATTACAGACAAAAACTAGCTTCAAAGGTTTTTGGGTTGTTTGAATTATGTCAGTGATTTTTATCAAGATTGTGCCACCAACAGGAGTATATTAAATAAAAGGCTTAAAAATAATCCCTCCCAGTGGACAGAAGAACACACTAGAGTTGTTCCGAACATCAAAGATAAGGTAAAATCTCTTCCTATTCTATATGTCTCTGACGACAATGCATTCAAGATTGTTGAAACAGATGCCAGTAATATAGGATGGGGAGGAATCCTAATGTAGAGAAAAGGTGACACTGAACAAGTGGTCCAGTATGCATCTAGCACCTAGAATCCCACTGAGTAGAATTACTCCAAGTCAAAGTTGCATGGAACTACATCAACAAATTTGATGTCTATTTAATAAGCAGACAGTTTTTGCTCCGAATCGATGCTTCAACCTTACAGAAGGTGTTAACTAAGGACATCAAGAAACCAGGTGAGGCAAATTTTCTAGGTGGCAAGCACTCTTTGCTAACTTCAATTTTCAAGTTGAACATACAAAGGGCACAAAAAACTATCTCCCAGATTTTCTTAGCAAAGAGTTTATCCAGCCTCAGGAACATATCATGGTCATAGTTACAGAATGGGACCAAGAGCAGAAACAAGAAGTCTTGTGCACTATACCAGACAACTAGGACTGGGAAGAATATAGAAAAAATTGGAAGCTTACATGGCAGCTGAGAAATACAAAAGTACTAGATGCTAATCTACAAGCACATACTGACATTCAACATCTTGTACCAGAAAGAAGAGTGTATCCAAAAGGGAGTAAATGGATACATGATATGATTTACACAAAGGCAAAAAGGGATGCCTTATATGCAGAAGATGCTCTTCAAAGAGACTTTCATGATATTTCAGGTATACGGTGTCATGGAGGAATCCGCAATGGAATTTATGAAAAATATTTCTGCATTCATCAAACAAGGAATTTGGCATGGCCCATACCCACTTAAACCTCTGCATTATGGCCAAGAGGAGATCCTAAGCTTATCTTTCCGGATAAAGTATATGACTTTGCATCATAGAAACAGGTATGGTGGGATTTCATTAATGTAGATGACAAAGAAGAAACCCATTATACTAAATTAAAATTTAGTACAACGGGTATAATTCAAAGAAATCAACAGTGCGACTGGTTATAGAAATGGTGGGCCGACTACGGTATTAACAAAATAGTAATGGACCCAATGTATCATGAAGGATACTACAGATTCCACTGTGATATTTGTTTTGAACATAACATCCCAAATTGTTTTCACATCCCATACAAAATTGTCAAAGAGATGACAACAAGTGAGTGGTCACCCTTTCATGATGACAATTAGACCCTAAGAGAATATATGACCTGCCATTATGAATGGTTGGTTTTAACTAAAGTCAAGCATCAAATCATTTTAGGGAAACCTATAATTGTTTGGAGGATTTTTACCAAAGCATGGGATGAATTATTGTACAAAAAACACAGATTCCCTGACATTACTGTATTTTGATGGTTATCATGGGCTTTACTGACAAAAGCATCCATTATTGTAGTAATGTTGTCCAGTCACAAGGACTTGATTGTGGCCAGCTTTTTCTCGTGGGCTTTGCTGGAAAAAAGCACCACTTTGTAAATAATGCAGACAGGATATTTTTCTGTAGGATTTGCTTTTTTGGACCAAGAATCATTGTGCAGATGTCACCTCGATGTTACCCGAAAGCAATGATTCTGTCCCTTTGTATGATGCCCTACAATAATGTTTGTCCCCTCTCATTTGTTATAAATTGAGAGTAAGTTCATTGTTGAGGCATTCACATTCGGAGAGTTTTAGAATCTTAGAGTCTTAGAGATCTGACAAGCCTGTGTATCAGTGTGCTCAGCACTAGTAAGAAACTAAAGTGGCTAGATCTATTAGTAGTCAGTCAAATCTGTATATTAGTCGAGTCTGCATATTCTAAGGCAGAGCCTATCTATTGCCAGGAAGCCTTCGGTAATGCTTATTCCTTTGTGAAAAGCAAAAGTCTGATAAATGCAACAATAGTCTATCTTTGCAAGGAATACTCTCTGTGATATGTAATCTGTAATCTATATCCATTTCTGAGAAATAATATGAGAAGGCATTTTTCTTATTTGAATACCTATGTGCTTTTATAAATCATCTGTTGTGTAGTAGTTGTCTCATAATCTTCACTCGAAGTTCATTAGGGGTTCGCCAAAGGTTCGAAGGGACGCCAGACCGCTGAAAGGTGAGGAAACCATGTGTAAGGTCATAGAGTGTGAAAGATACGAGTAGGTTCATACTAAGTTCACCAGAGGTCGATAAGTGAAGACAAACAAAGAGACACAGCAAGGCCAAGACAACAGAGAGTCACAGCAGCATAGCACGCAAAGCACGCAACATTGTAGCAAGCTTTGCTAGAAGCATAGTGCGCAAAGCGCGTGGCACTATAGCAGAACTGTAGCAAGCCTTGCCAGAAGCCCCTGAAAATTTATAGGCCAAGTGCTTTTTGTAGGCATCACAAAACCCAATTTAATTGCAATACTAGTATATTCCTTTCCCTTTTACTATGAGTTCACCTCATATCATATCTATCATCAAAGGAAAAAAAAAATCAATTCGCTCTTCAACCATGAGTAGTTATCTGACAATAGTTGTATTATAAAATGCAACAATTCCTCACACAATAGATATCTTAGCTCTGATACCAATTAAAGAGAATTAATAAAAATAAAAATTAATTTATAAAAGGCATTAAGCATGATTGTATTGTATATTAAAAATAATGATAAATGAAACAATATAAATACATCAAGTTTGTGTCTCAAGATAGTTCATCTTTATTAGAAACACAATCACTTTGGTTGAGTGAATATCTCAACTATACACCAATCTAGGATCCTAACTAGTTGGGGAGAATCTCTCAACCAACTAGACCTCAACCAACTCCTAACTAATAGGATCAACTTCAGTCTAGAATTAATGACAAGTAGAAATTATTCCAAGTTTAATAATTTATTATTTTGAGCTTACTGATTGTTTTATGTGAGTGTGAGGCTAACAATTCAAGATGTTGATGTCATCCCCAAGGGTAAATAGTTGTGGAAGTAAAAGAAGAAAAATAAATTTTGTAATCATATTTTCAACTTATCTCCTTATAGGTTTATTCATACGTGAAGTGTAGGCACTTGTTAGTGTAGAATTATAGGTTTACTCAAATGTGCGGTGTAGGCACTCATTGGATGCAACAAATTTCAACACTTCACATTTGACTAGATCAATGAGGAGATAAGTAAAAAATACCATTAAATAAATTAGTTTTCATTACTTTTCCTTTAAAAACCCATCTCTTATTTTATTCTTTTCCTTATAAGGACCATTTTAGACCTCAAATTTCCCCAAATGGCTGACTGAGCAATATAATGTATTGGGTTAAACAACCTTGGTAAAATCTTGTAAGTTAGAAAGATTGTAATTAAAAGCTCAACATTATTTATAGGGCTCATTCAAACTAAAACTCGTGCATATTGAAAAATAAATAAATAAAATAGCAGTGAAACCCTACAAGCAAACCCTAATGTGAACCCAAATGTACTCTAACTCTACATGACTAGTAAAATATTTTGGAAAAACATATTAAAATATTATAAACAAATAAAAAATTGAAGACAAAGCCTGCAAATTCTTGAAGTATATATTGTTGAAATAAATAATGCTTACAATTTTTTGATGCATAATACTATGAAATGGAAGACAAAATATGAGAAGGGTTGTAGTTCATTGGTGAGACAATGACTCACTTAGGAGACTAACCAACACAATACTTTCTTTTCATTCACCAAGCCAACAAACAGTTACATATATAGGATTGCATTATTGTTGAAGAGATTCATGTTCGAGTTTTCTTAAAAGAAAAAAACATCCCTAAAAAATAGGGATCTATTTTTAGTATCCCAAAGGAGGCACTTCCTTTATTTTTAGAAACTTCTACCAAGTGTTGCTTTTTCCTTGATTTTAGGCATGCATGTCATGAACCCTAATTCGAAATAAATCTATTTAATTGATGCCTCTAGAGCTCATTTTCACATTCGGTCTTGGAGCTCTAGCATTCCTAAGGAGATAAAGGAACCTTCAGTACGGTCGTCGTCACTTTTTTGGGTGAGTTTCGCTTATGTCGTCTTTGGCTGCTTTTTCTATCGCCTTTTGTCATTTAACTTGTGTGAGTGTTGTTTTACTTATTTCTCTTCATATTTCTTGGTGTTTCAACTTGTTTTAACTTGTAGAAGTGTTGTTTTAAGTTTTTGTTTGCCTTTCATGTGTCGCATTGGTTTTCCTGTTTTTGCACCGATGTTCGTCGTTGCGCGACTCTCCTCACATACTTGATGTTCCTTCTATTTGATTAGTTGTTGCACTTGATCTACATGAATTTACTTATACTTAGTCATTTTTTCGCTCAAGCTCACATTATCACTCACTTCTACTCATTTTTCACACTCCCATCAGGCATATCTATACTTGCTTTAGCTAGATCTTTCCTTGTCCAGCTGGGCACTGCATAATCCTAAGGATCAAGCCGAGAGCTTGGCCTCTGGAACTATGTAGTGCGTAGTACAGGCTGACTCCAACTGTGCACTTCACAATTCCAGGACCCAACTTGTCACCTTAGCCATTGAGGTTGCATAATGTGTGGTATCTCTTAGACAATTGCCCAAGTTGTATCGCGTATTGTGCAATTTCAAGCTATAGGCTTCAACCGTGACTGCTGGGGATGAGTATTGCACAGTTCTCATAGGAATCAAGTCCCTCTTGTCAATGAAAATTGTACAATCCTCCCCATCAAATGCCCAGTTTGTTTCTTGAACAAGCCTTGAAAGTAGATTTTCTAAAGACGAATGTTTGCTTTCCATGAATTCCTTTTCTGTCCCACAAGTATGAAAGTTGTTGAAAACCTATCCAACAATCATTGTTACCATGGAACCAAGGGGAGTTGCTTCAAAAGAGACCACTGAAAGCAGTACTAGGGAAGTAGTTTAGCAAACACCAATAGACTTGCCAGTGTATGTAGATACTTAGCTATTTATAGAAAAGGGATCATCACTGACATGGAAGTAGGTTAAATATGCTTTTGCAAAGTACTTTGAGGTAGAATTAGAGGAATGATAAGTTTATCTCACAAGGTTTCATGAAGATATCTAGGCTTCCCATGCGTAGATCTCATCAGTTGGATTGTCTCACACATTGATGAGAAGACTATGACATTGAGCAGTGGTAGTGGACATAAGCTTGCTACCTTTCAGGAAAAATATTATCAACACATGTATTACTTTCTCGAGTCAGTGAAGATCATGGACTCACTTTTCTATGCCACACATAGCTATGTGAACATAAGAGATATTGCCAAACGCTAGGTGAAAGGGCCACTAAATTTTCAATAGACACCCACACATGTATACAAGACAAATTCCCTCAAGAAGGCCTAACAACCCTTGGTTATCTTATCTTGCAGGATCCATGATCAGTAGAGCACAGAAGAATTTCCTAAAGGGTGGGAAGTCTTATTGTACTAGTTTGTGAACAAGGGGAATCCTTTCAACTGGTCAGATTTGTTGGCTTGACAGGTTAGGGCCCATGTATCACAGGCTGGGAGTCCTCTCGATGGTGAGAAAGAAAGGTTTTATATCTCTTCATATTTACTGGATGTAATTTGTGCACAACAACAGTTTTGTGGCATGAATTGGACATGGACACCACAAGAACCTACTGTGCATATCTATTACATGTTGGTTTTGGATTGCAGTCATCAAGGAGCAATGGAACAACTAACTAACCACTTCATCATCCCACATTAAATGCTTCTCTTTGAAGAAGATCCACCTTGCATGTCACGAGGAGAAATGGAGGTGATAGCAGGCATCGCAGATCAATATGCCTCACTAGATGGAACCTTCCTTAGAGTGTTCAACAGAGAGAAGCCTATGCATGTTTTACCCAGGTATGCCACCGAAAATATTGTCATGCAAGAATTATCATACCATCTCACTATAGGGTTGTCAGCATCTTTACACTAGAAGAAGAAAGCACCATGGCCCACTCTTCCTTTGCAAATTGGATTATAAGAGATAAAGAACTTGAAACTTGCAGATGCCAAAGGAAAGGAAATAGTTAGGTTTCCATTCAGTACTTGGGACTTTAATTCATATGATCCCTGTGGTATTCATAAATACCAATGTGCATGAGTTTACTTTTGTTGATTGGAGGGGAATTCCATTGGCTAGAGGAGGACCCATGGAGGAATTGCTACAATGCCTCTAGATCCTATGATCTGGTCATTTTAGAAGGAACTTCATAGGTTGCTCCATAGGTGGCAACAATTATGAGAAAAGCAACAACAAAAGGTAGAAATCCCATGCAAGACAAGGGAAAGAGGAATATTTCTAACAGTCCAGAGGAAGAATAAAGTTGCAAGATGATAGTAGATTCTATGCCCATGAAAGCATCTTTAGCAGTAGAAGCTAAGAAGAGGTAGAGGATACAGAGAGTAGAGCGGAGGAAGAGAGAAAAACAGAGGTTGCAGGAAGAAAAATTGAAGATGCATGAGACATACTAGAAACTGAAGGAAGACTGGAGTTTAGAACGAGGGAACAAGAAGATAATTGAAAGTAGGAGGAAGAATAAAGGAAAGGCACAATGATAGAATAAATAGTGTCAATACAGGTTGAAGAGAAGGAATAAAACCAACCAACAACTGAGGAGGAAGGTGAACAGATGTAGGATCGAGATCTTGCTCAATAGATTGAGCACTTGATTGAAGTAACAAACATGGAGATGGAACAAGAGACACATAATGAAGAGATTGATCTAATGCCCAGTGCACGATATGTCACCTCTCATTCTCCACCACCTCTAGTAGTAGAGCCATCCCTGAGTGAATAAGGGGATGTTGTTCCCCTTGATTATGATCCGATAATGGATGTGTACAATATGTCATTTGATGAGTTTTAGAAGAGGATTGTACAAGCACAAAGAAGGCATTTTTCAGATGATCACACATCACCTACATTTATTAAAGAAAGGGTGATAGTGGCCGACACCAGGAATCATCCAAATGTCATTATTGAAGCGAACTTGGACTTTGTAGAAGAAACAACATGAAACATTCAATATTTGAGGGCCATGAATGAGAAACTGACACATAACTTGCAGACTATTGGGAAAGAGGAAAAACAACCCTGCATGGCAGTATAGAGTGCAGTTTCCAAATAGGTTTACTTGGAAGAGATGAGAGAAGTAATACTTGTTGAAGTATCAACACTTGGAGAAACCATGTGGAAGCTCTATGAGGGGTTTGTGACTGTACATAAAGAAGTTGTCTGCTTGCATGGTCCACATCAGCAGAGTATAGATATTTTATAAAACTCTCAATAACATAAAAGTTGTCATTACTTATGTGCAAGAGTGGACAATGCGATCCAAAGGAGCATCACTTGACTTAGTTAAGAAAATGAAGCCACATGAAGAGTTGGAGAAAGTGAAAGTTTAGATGTTGATTCAAAACAACAAGCATCTTGCCTCATTTATTGGTAGCATTCAGGCCTCATATGTACGATTGTTTAGTAGTTTGGATGTATTGGTGAAGACACACCAGATCCTATCAATCAGTTCACTCACCAAAGCCAAACCCAGGAACCAAGTCTCACAGGAGATCGATGAGTACTTGGACCAGATGAGACAGATTTCCACCAAGGAGGATTTAGAGATGAAAAAATAAAACATGCAGAATTACATTAGTGGTCTTGTCCAAATCATAAAAATGTTTTACATGCTTTAGAATGAACTTGAAAATAGTTACAAGACATTGTACCCAGATGCCATGGAGGCTAGAGTCTGCATCTAACAAGACATTGTCACACAATTTGGGAACATCATCACACAATATCGAGCTTGGCACCAATATGTGACTGAGAAGCAGCAAGTGGAGGTTGTTGAGCTAGAGTTCTCCCAAACTCGAGTATCATAGTGTTGTGTCTTTTTAGGTCGTCACATTGTCTCTACCATATTTTGACTTACATGGATACAAGTGTAAAATATAAATTATTTGTAATTATTCTGTAAGTGAATTTCCAAGTGTCAATATTGGAATATGAAGAGTCATGATGTAATGTAATGAGTCATTCTGTAAATAAGTTGAATATTCATGAAGGCATTCCAAAGGTCAGAAAGGGGAGTTGAAGAGTCACCCCTCTTGTTATAAATAGAACCTCATAACTCATGTAACATAATTTTGGGAGCTTGGGAGTATTATGAAGAGCCTTGGCTTCTTCATAGCATAGAGTGAGTATACTTCTTTGGAGGAGCCAGTGTTCTTGACTTTAATGTTCCACTATTGGGACTAATGGTTTGTCAATGGTATATGTATGAATGGAACTTTCACTTATCATAGTAAAATCAAAATTAGCACGCTTTCATGCATAAGTTGTTAATATAGTAGGACTATTTTTGTTGTATTTGTAATGTATGTTATTTAACTTACACTTATGCTTATGAACTATTTCATTTTCATTTGTATGAATCTTGACGAATGCATTTTGTTGTATTAATTCATCACTTAGCTTGTGGACTACTTTGCATCTTAGCTTGTGACATCATTACGCTCTTGTGTTCCTTTCAATTTGTGTACTATTACAGGCTTCCAAGGGGTGCACTTCCTTTTCCCTTCGTGAGTTGGAACCTTCATGCATCACACTTGGCTGTCCGCAGGTTCACACACTTGCTCTCACCCAAATTTACCATACTTCACTCTGCGTTTTTTCATAGTCAAGGCATAAAATTACCACCCATTGTTGGGACTCCTACTCCAAATGGTGTGACATCTAGTTGGGACTTCATATCAGGGCAATCCCCTGAATGTTGGCAGGTCCAACACCGTCAACATTTCAAGTGCTATAAGGAGGGCCAGATGACAAGTTGAGCCCTTGAAGTCTATTTTGAATGCTTACACTCATTTAATGACTTCTTCCACAATCATAACCCTAACATGATTTTCCAGAAACGTAATTCTGAAAGTGTCAGCGAGTATCATAGATGACTTGTCAACTCTAAAATTAAATAACGAGGGGGAAACAAACTTATATGAGCATACTGCTCATTTTCTTGAATTCTACATAGAACACAACATCCTTTATTAGGATGTTGGTTGTAGATTGTTCATTCTCACGTTTGAAGGGCACTTAAGGGAATGGTGTTGTACATTTCTTGATGCTTCCATACACTCTTTCGAACATCTTGTCACAAAATTGTTTTACACTTTTGATATGTATGATCATAAACGATTGTGCAACAAAATTCTATAATTGCGAAAATCACCTGATGAATCACTACATCATTTTCACAATCGTTTCATGCATTTTTTTTTAAATTCCTAAATATGAAGTTGATTGGTCTTTCTTGCTAGGGAGATTTCAATATCTTGTTCACATTTCATAAAATCTACACGAGCTTGAATCCTTCAAACATCTCCCAACATACCTCCATGTTAGAACTTCTAAATATGTGATGGACACAGTTGCTATCCCAAGTGACCCTTCATCCCCTTCTCATCAAACAACTCTAGTTCCGTAGGTTGAGGTGGGATAATTTGAGAATTCATGTGTTTCTCTACCACCATATTTTCCCACCTCACATACTCAAAATTACAGCACAGGTTTGGACTATGACTCCAATGGTTGTGATGAAGTGTTATCTCCTCACACTCTAGCCTTTGGTCCCTCTGATCCTTTGGTTTGTGATGTACTATGTTCACCTATTTGGAGTCCAACTTTTGATGTTCATGAGGATCAAGTTCTAGATGGAGTTTGTTTTGAACAACCAACCTGTGATATCATTTTCGATGAGTATGTGTGGGAATTCGAACATGAATAAGTGGTGAAGGATGACCTCCTTCTGTTCGCACCTATTCTGTATTATCCTGACATTTTCCATGTTTTTGTAATTCCTATTGAATATTATGAAAAACTGGTTTTTATTGATGTTACTACTTTCAATCATTCTCTGAACACATGGAATGCTAGTTTTTCATATGAAGGTAGAGAGGACAAATATGTTTTCCCTGATCCTCCCAATATCTCATCTTATCTTTATAGAAACATAAATGGTGAAATTTATCATTCTCCATCATTCCCTCTTTGTAATTTGTCAGATCATGAGGATGCCTCTGTTTGTAATCTTGAAATTTCTGATCATGGTTGTCGTGATCTTTTCATTGATTCAATTCATCAGGGTTCTGATTTTTCCACTGTCGATCTTCCTAAGCCACAGATCTTTGATGGTCCATATGCTAGTGGATTGGAACTTCCCCAAGCTATCGAGACACTTCAACTCGAGTTGATGGTTAAGCCAGGTTCTTGCAGCCTTGAGGTCGGTTCCACTTCTAATCAGAAATGTGTTGAATCTTTTGAGGCTCCTCATTGCTCTTTCATACACATTGAAAATCAATCTATTTTACAATTTTTGCATCCTCCATCTGTATCACACGATCCTATCACTCATTCATTGGAGGAGTCATACGTGGTGAGCATGGTTGCAAAGTGAAAAAAAAATCTTTCTTCATGTTTGCTCCTCTTCACAATTGAAAATTTTGTTCCTGCATGTCTTTGACTCAGTGTGTGTTTGAACACCATGGTACATCCGCAGAGTGTCTTTCATGCGCTTTTCATATTTTCTTTTCTGTGGGTTCATTCAAACTGTGAACATTCTGGTTTGTATTTTCTTGTCTTTCCTTATATTGTTATGCTTGTATATCTTTCTTGACATGCACATCCTTGTGTACATAGGCTAGCCAATGTGCCATTAGCTGCATTGGAAGTATCATTTTATGTAAGTTTTTCCTATCCGTTGTTTAGGTTAGGAATAGGAGTAGTTTTTCTTTCCTTGTTTATTTCTTTGATTTTCTTTATTTTACTTTCCACTCCGCTTCCTTCCTTTTAATTGTTTTCTTTTTAGTTATAGGATAACTTTCACAAGAGACCGTGTTTGGCTACTCAAACAAGCTCATTGAAATCCAAGAGGAAGTTGTACTGCTATCAACACTTGATTATTTGTCTATTCCCTCTCTCTATGTAAACATTGCATTTCTTTTAGCCTATGATACTCTGATGGAAAATATGTTCCTTAGAAAGAGAGTCATAGTGAAAACATGATGCTTGCACTTTTATCTAGTATCGCCTACTGTAATATGTTGTATATTTTTGGTTAATCCTAGTCAACTAAGTCGAGTAGTGATCCAAGTGGATATTAGTGGCCACCAACCAATTCCACATGAACCCCACCATTGTTTCTTTCATTTTTTTCAGTTTCCTTAATTGTAGCACAATTTACTATTTTTAGCAGTTTTTTCGGGTCCTAAACCTCCATAGCCATTTTGAGGCCCTAAACGACGTTTTTTTGGCAATATACCGCCAACAATTTTTTGTGAAATTTTTCTCTTCAATCGTATTCCTCATAGAGATCTTTCCAACAGGGTATCATGTGCATCAAATGGAGATAATATGACCATGTCACCACCCCGAGAAGTTGACTGTCCAACTAACCCCAACGGGGCCCATAAACTCATGGTGTTACATCTCCTCAGGTGGGTTTTGGTTATTTAGAGTTTTCTCTTATTGTTCAATAATAAAAATTCCCCTGAGCCTCATTGTAAGGTAGTTCAGAGGCATGTATTCGCCACATCTCTTCTCAGGGATAAGCTACCATCGCTTGAGCTAGTTTATTTCCATTTCTATTAATAGGCATATTTCAGTGTTTTACATTAATGAAATGAAATGAAGTATTATTTCTGTTGCATCTCTATATTTGTGGTTATATCTGTAATTTGTTATGTTCCTATTTTTATCTGAATTAGTGGTATCAAAGTGGTTTGCTCGTTCTCTATTCTTCTTTCCATGTCCCCAACGAGGTCGGGATATAAGGAGTTATGGTTTGAACTGGTCGAACCTTTTCATGACTAGCCTTGCAAATCCTGATGACATCCCATGGCGGATGAAAAGAAAGATGAGGGGGCTGGAGATCCTATCAAAATCTTGCTTGAAGAGGCCCTTGAGTGACAAAGGAACGCGATGATGAACAACTTTTCCCAAATCCTTCAACAGCTACCAAGTGGTGACACATCTACTTCTAGCAGCTACTTTGGAAGAAGCACACCCTTTAAGGTACAAGTTAACTTTGACATTACCACATTTGAGGGTCAGATAGATTCAAATGTTGTAGATAAATGGTTAAATATGCTAGAAGGGTATTTTTTTTGTTCATGATTTTTCTGGACAGGAAAAGATTACTTTTGCTCTTCTCAAAGCCTCCCCCCACGTCAAGGAATGGTGGGAAACATACTATGAGAAGAAGGATGAAAGTACAACCTCATTGTTTTCAGCCACACCCACTTGGAATTCATTTTGGGATTCCATCAAGGAGAAGTACTACCCTGCCGGAAGCTATGAAGATAAATACATAAAGTGGACCACACTGCAATAGCGAAGGGACCAAGACATGCCGGAGTTTACCAATATTTTTCATACCCTTCATAGAAAGTTGGATATCAAGGATACTAAGCAGCACTTGGTACTCAAATACCACGGATGCCTACACAGGTACATCTAGGACAAGATGGAGTTCCGGGACATCTCCTCGCTCGGCACGGCATAACGATACACTGTTAAGATCGAGCAAAAGTTTAAACAGAAGAAGCGATACTTTGGATCTAAAAATCCAAATCTAGGGAAAGGTGCCCCCAAACTATAGAACAAAGGAAAAATCCAAGATGGGGTGGCCCAGGACAACCCACCAAAGCCACAAGCAAAGAATGACACCGCGAAGTCGAAGAAGGACACAGGAAAGTGGTGTGATTTCCATAAGAGCGCCACTCATAATACAAGTGAGTATCGGACCAAGAAGTCACTGGTGGCCGAGCTAAAGGCTTCAGAATCAAATGCATGTTCTGACTATGAGTCATAACCCGACAAGGGGAATGAAAAAGTGAAGAATATTATTGATGCGAAGTCCAATGCCATTGTTGCCACCACGAAGATCCAGAAGGAGGAACTCGAAGATCTAGAGGAGAAGGAGCACCTCTTCTAGTCCTAGATGTGGGTAAAGGGTTCCCCACTACAGTTCATTGTCGATAGCAGAAACCAAAAGAACCTCATTTCGATAGAGGTCATGAAGTGGCTAGGCTTACTGATGAGATCTTCGCATGAGCTAGTAGTGTTGCCTTCCATACAACATCAAGCCCTTCATGGATGAGGTATTATTTGACATTTATCCCCTTGATGTTTGTGATGTATTATTAGGCCAACCATACCTGTAGAAGCGACATGGTGTGTATGAATCAAGGCCTCGTGCTATTATTGTTACTTTGGGAAATAAGTTGTACAAGATACTGGAGGTAGCACCGCCTACCGCCATCTCTTTGGTTACTACAAAACAATGCAGTAAGCTCATTTCCAAAACCAAGAATTTTTTTTTCTTGATGATACGCCCTTGAGGAAAGAAGAAGACGGTGGTCATGACCTCCAGACAAGGCCCCTCCACACGACAACTACAAATGGACAAGGTTGTGGAGGAGTATGAGGACATATTCACCTTCTTTGCAGGGGTTCCCCTGCACTGCCAGGTCAAGCACTCCATCAATCTGACCCCAGATGTGTCGCTACCCAATGGACTAGTCTATTGGTGCTCCGTTATGGAGAATGACAAAATCAAGAGGCAGATTCAGGAGCTGCTGCAAAAAGGTCACATTGATCGAGTTCATCACGTTGTGGGAGTTCGATCATGTTGGTACAGAAGAAGGATGGGACCTGGAGACTCTATATTGACTATCGGGCACTGAACAAGATCACTGTCTGAAATAGGTACCTGATCCCATGGATTGATGACCTTCTAGACTAACTGAAGGGGGGAAGTATTTCAACAAGATCGACTTGAATTTAGGATATCACCAGGTACCAATCAAATCCTCTGATGTATGGATGACTATCTTCAAAGCCAAGGAGGGCCTTTTCGAATGGTTGCTTATGCCTTTCGGGTTGAAAAATTCTACCGCAACCTTCATGAGGCTAATGGATGACATCTTGCGGCCATTCATCAACCCATTTGCAATGGTATACTTGGATGACATCCTGATCTTTAGCCAGAGTTAGGAAGAAAAAATCCACCACATCTGACATGTTCTCCAAACACTACGGCAACACAAGCTATGTGCCAATTTGGAGAAATGCACTTTTGGCATGAACCAAGTTCAGTATCTGGGATACATTATTGATGAATGGGGGGTTCATGTGGATCCAGCCAAGATCCATGTCATTCGAGATCAGCCATCTCCAACCACTTTGACAGAGCTCGACAACTTTCTGGGTCTTGCCAATTTCTACCGCAGGTTCATGTTGGGATTTTCTCATATCACTTGGCCCTTGAGTGAAGTCACCAAGGGAGGAGCGAAAGAAAAATTATTTGGTTTGAATCTCAACAGAAGGCATTCATAGAGTTTAAACATCACCTCTGCTCGACACCAATGCTTGCATTATTATACTTGCAACAACCATTTGAGATCGAGACAGATGCCTCTGACTATGCTATTGGGGCAGTCCTTACTCAACACGAGCATCCAGTGGAATATCATAGTGAGACACTTTCAGACACAGTCAGGAAGTATACCACTTATGACAAAGATATGTATTCCATTATGCAGGCTTGCCGATAATGGAAGCATTACATTTTGGGGAAGGAAGTGGTCATCCACACAGACCACTAACCCCTGCAGTTCATACAGACGCAAGGGAATTTGCAGAATGATCGCCATCAGAAGTGGTCCACATACCTACAACAGTTCCATTTGAATATAAAGAATAAGAAGGGATCACCAATAATGTTGCAGATTTCCTCAATCGACCACCAATCATGGCATTAACCACCATGCTCGAATCTTGTGGGCACGAGACTTCTGATTGGCCACTTCTCTACAAAAGTGACCCAATATTCAGCCACACATACCGAACACTCTTGGAGGGTCAACATGTTCCAAATTTTCACCTCCAGGATGGCCTGTTATGCCACCTGGGTTACCTTTGTGTTCCTTCAAGCGAGCGTGCCAAGATGATTTGGGAAGCACACTACAGTCAGTTTTTTGGGCATTTTAGGGTCGAGAAAATGGTGGAAATATTGTAGAAGTATTTCTATTGGCCAAATCTTCGACAGGATGTCTGGAAGTACATTAGATCCTGCACTGCCTGCGCCATTGCCAAACTGACCATCAAAAAGCAAGACCTCTATACTCTGCTGCCTACCCCTAGTCGTCTTTGGGAATCCATGTCCATGGATTACATGTCGGACCTTCCTTCTACTAAGCATGGAAATGACTGTGTTTTTGTGGTCTTTGACAGTTTCTTGAAGATGGCCATTATGGCGGCCTGCAAGAATAATATCACAGCAGAAGCCACTGCTAAACTCTTCTTTCAATGAGTGTGGGTACACTTTTGGATCCCACAGTATATCATCTCAAATTGGGACAACAAGTTCCTCAATAAATTTTGGTCTAGTCTCTGGTTGATACTAGACACCAAACTCACTAATTCCACATCCTTCCATCCCGAAATTGATGGCTAGACAAAGGTTTTCAACAAGATGATCGTACACATTTTGCACATGTACAACTCAAAGCATCCACACACATCGGATGAGATCCTCTCTTATGTTCAGCACAGTTATAACCAGGCTCTCCACAGCCCGACTGACCACATCCATTTTCAGGTGGGCTTGAGATTCCAACCACTATGTACCATTGATGTGGCCATACCATTTGCAGCTACTCAAGGAGATTTAGCCCATGCCTAGTCTGAAACAAATAATGCAAACAACTTCATTGAGCACATCCAACATATTCGCCAATAGATCCACGGCATTCTAGAGAAATCAAATGCCAAGTACAAGAAGTGACATGATCAACATCAGGTGCCACACAAGTTTTAGGTGGGTGACAAATTCTGGTTGTATTTGCAAAGGGAACACCTTATCGGAGCCTATTGAAAACTCAGACCACTCCGATATGGTCCTTACACCATTACTAAGGCTATGTGAGACAATGCATTTGAGCTCAACATTCCCCCATTCCTTAGCCTGCACCCAGTGTTCAATGTGGACCACCTTCGACAATACTTTCCACCATTACTAGACACATCCGACATTGCAAAACATCTCACACCAACAGAGTTAAATTAAAATTACATGGAACAAGCTGCAACAGATTGGATCATGGACATGCAGATCGAAGACACTCGCTAGCAGAAGATCCAACTATATCAATTTGTCAAAGCAGGCCAACTCCTTCACTAGGGCAAATGGCTCACCATGGACCAAGTTCAGCAGAAGTTTTCTCATCTCATGGAGGAACTCAAAGCAATGGGGACCATTGCTTCCTAAGGGGGGATCAATGATCTTGGTGGATATTGTGGCAACCCTCCAATTCCACTTGGATCCCCACCGTTGTTTCTTTCAGTTTTTTAGTTTCCTTAATTGTAGCACAATTTACTATTTTTAGCAGTTTTTTAGGTCCTAAACCTCCAGAGTCGTTTTGAGGCCCTAAACGACGTTTTTTCTGGAAATATACTGCCAGCAATTTAAAAAAAAAATCGTCTTTTCCATCATCGTCCTCAGAGAGATCTTTCCAATGGGGTATCATGCACGTCAAATGGAGACAATATGACCAAGTCACAACCCCAGGAAGTTGGCTGTCCAACTAACCCCAATGGGGCCCATAAACTCTTGGTGTTACATCTCTTTGGGTTAGGGTTTTGGTTATTTAGGATTTGCTCTTATTGTTCAATAATATAAAGGCCCTTGAGCCTCATTGTAAGGCAGTTTAGAGGCATGTAGATGCCACATCTCTTCTCAGGGACAAGTTACCATCGCCCGAGCTAGTTTATTTCCATTTCCATTACTAGGCATATTTCATTATTTTACATTAATGAAATGAAGTATTATTTCTGCTGCATCTTTGTATTTATGGTTCTATTTGTAATTTGTTGTGTTCCTCTTTGAATCCAGATCAAGTAGAGTAAGGAGGGCAGGAAAACCTTAAATAGTATGTCATAGGTGTATATAGACATCCTTCTCTAAAGGGATAACCTATTTTGATCTCAATAAGTCGAGATCACTCTTCTACCCCCAAGAAATAAATAAGTGCCTATACATAGTTCTTTAAACAAAGAAAAACAAAAAATGAAATAAAGGGCGAAAGAAGATAAAGGTTTCCTGCGTAGAGAGGTGAAGAAGGAAACTTCACTAGGTTATTGTCTAGGCTTGCTAGGAAAAGAGCAATGATTGTGTTCTTGAAGTGACTTGTTGGCTTGAGGGGACTTGGACCCAGGTTCAGAGTTAGTTGTGCTAACCAACAAAACCTACACTACCGACCCTTTCGGAAACAACCCGTGTAGTGCAGGTTGCAGTCTCACCCGAGGCAGTATTGGAGGATGCTAGAACCAAGTTTCTGCATCTAAAGGACTATGTGATGTGTTTCTAGCAAACTTAAGGGTTTATCTTGACCTTTGCAAACCCTTAACCCTTAAAACCTAGAAATTGTAGTAATTAATAGTTAGCAGATTTATGCCCTTCACTGATTATGCTAAACATGCATAACATCATATAAATAAACAGATCTACGTCTTTATGAATCTAATAAGTACTTTCCTTCATTAATTGCATTCAACAGATCAAAAATACAGTAAACTCGTAGATACACAGTAATATGCATATGCACAGATAGTTCTTCAAAACAAATCTTTATTATGCTTTAGATCTTCAATTACAGTTCTTTCCAACCCTGCGCACCCAGCCGTAGGGGCCCGTGCACTCAACTGCGGACTTACCAAGGTCTCTACACACATAGCGGCAGGAACCTTGCCCTTCATCCAAGTACATAATAAACAAAAACAGACTCAAATCATGCACTATTCTTCTATTCCATTCTCCCCCTATGAATCTTCTATGACTTCCTTTTATATTCTTCTCCATTACAATATCATGGTCCGTGAACCATGGACGGGTCTCAAAACATCTTGACTCTTAACAAACTAAGGGGCTTTGACCTTCTAAAATCCCCTTTGACTCCTATCAACCTATTCTACTCGCACTCCACTCCTCAAAATGCAGAGGCTTTAGAATATTTAACAAAACTTTACAAAATTTGACCCAGAAAACCCCATCCCAACATGCCCCCAACACAAAGTTGTGACTTGTCCCGAGTCACTCTGTTAGTGTTACCTCAATCTTTGCTTGCAAAATTATAACTTGATCTTCAATGCTTGAAGATATGTTGTTCCCTGCACGGCGTCATGATGAACTTCTTCGACCAGTTTCACCATGGTTAAACCTTCGACTGCAAGACCCATGGTTCTCTATGTCTGTTACAGAGCCTTTAACTTGCTCTGGACTTCATGTGACATTTGAATTACCTCGTCGGCCCATGGTTGTGTCCTTGAGGAGATAATGGAGGCCTTCCGACGCAGCTCATCAATCTGTGTCTAGATGAACTTTCCTTCCTCAAGTCTGGTGAACCTTTACATAGGTGCTAAGGTCTACATTGCTGCCCTAATCTCATCAAACTGCAGTTGTTTTTCACGGATGTTTGCTTCGAAATTTTGTAAGTGTGGATCCTCCTGCAATGAGGTCCACATCTCCATTGTTTTCTCAAACAATTGGCTGCATTCCTTGACTGCAGTGGCCAGAGTGGTCATATATTCTTTAATAGAAGCCTCACATTTCTCTTTGACTTTTGGAGGAGTGGTTGGTTGCAGCTTAAGTTTAATTTCAGAAATCTACAACCGCAGCTCAAACCGTACCTTGCCAATTTATTCCTTGGATGCCTTCATTGCAACATCCAACTTGTGAATCTTCTCTACTGAGACCACCTCTGCTGGAATTTGGAGCTTAGGGAGCTCATTGCATGGATAAGGGTTGTCTCTAGCTGCTGATTTTGTTGTATCACCTCGTAGCAGACCTACAAGGCATGCACTTTCTCTTCTAAAATCTATTGATTGTTAGTTTTACCTCGTCTATAATCAACAACACTCATTTCTCCTAGACGCGGAGCTCATCTGAAACTCTTTAGTGTAGCTCATGAAAGGTTTGGATCGGTAATGCTACAAGGTTGACACTTAGATTTTTCCAATACTGTTTGTGCTCCTATTCTTCGGTTGCCTAAAAATAGAGAGAGCCCCCTTGTAGTGGTATAGAATGGAGCCCGAATGTGATTTATAATAAATTAAATCTCGGCACGCTCGCTTGATCTGCGCTCGCTTGTCCCACGCTCGCCTTGGTCACCCCTGTCTAGACCTAAAATTCATTCAGGCCCTATTTTACTTTGTCCAATACATGGGGGTATTGGTCCTTGATGTGTTCCCATATAGTTTTTGTGGTGAAGCGGACAACATCACCTATCTCATCAAGGTCTTCCTCTGTGAGGACCAATGGTGTCGCACTCACAAATTTATCAAAATTTTACTTCTTGCGAGGTCCCATGGCACTACACTTCTACCTCTTCCTAGACCTAAAGGGTGACTCTAAGTTTGCGCCCCCTTCCTCTTCACCTTCGGTTTCAACCTCAACACTGGTGTGCTCGATCTCACATTCTTCAAGGTCAATAATGACCTGCGATGTTGTTGCTTGTGCAACTTTCTCCTTTGGCACTTCCTTTTCTTTTCCGAAATCCTTTTCCTTCTGTAGTGCCTTTTCTTTTGTAGAAGCCTTTTGTACTTCTTTGTCTTTTGTAGAAGCCTTTTGTGCTGAATCTTTCTCTTTGTCTTTCTCAGTATTCATTGCAAGTTGTGGTTTTCCCCATTTCTCCCTCTGTGGCCTTACTGGTTCCTGTGCCTTTATTAGATGGGGTGAACCAATAGCTCGTCCATTTGATGATGACCCCCATAATTTCATCCTCCGCGACTAAATATGGAAACTTATGCCATGTTCCTGTGGCATCCTTCTTCACGTGTATGGATAGATTGTGAGAATCTGCCTTGAAATCTACAATATTTGTGTACTGTGCATGTAAGCTAGGTGAAAACCACAGTCGTTGGTTGATCACCATCTAAAAATCGGACTCGAACAAGACCCAAAACATCTTTGTTCCAATGATGCGGTCAGGATCCTTTGTCGCACACAACAAGGTGAATTTCACAGCCTCGCACAAGTCTGGATCTTGTATTGGGAACTAGTTATCCTTAAGCATCCTCCATGCTACCAGTGCGATCAACAGAAGTAACCATGCGTAGTGGAATGGCTTTCCATCCTCTTGGGTTTCATGGGAATCCTATAGGAACTCGTGACAGAGGTACTTTTCCCAATTGTATTGGAGCCCTTTGTTGCACTGCACAGCTAAAGATACTACTGGCATCAACACTTCATCGACGCGACACTTCGGCATTATTTTTCCTGCCAAAATTTGTGCAATAAACTGCACAGCTCCATCTGAGAGAGAGCTAATGGCATATCCGTGCAACTTCTTTACCAACCTAAAGTTTCCCTTCATCTGATCCACGATCTTCTTCTCCTACGACTTCCCCACAAAAGAATCTATGGGGTTCACGCCTTGATAAGGTAACAAGTTGATTCTATGGACCAACATATTGTGAATTGGAATGGGCCTCCTAGCTAAAGGCACCCATCATGAGCTAGTGCCCAAAATTGATGCACATAGATAGTATTAATTAAGTTGCGGCTAAAGTGTGGGAGCCACAACTTGTTAAGTAATCTTGCACGTTCAATTCAGGATTCCCACTTCATTGGCTCAATCCTTGAGACACCTGACTCCTCGTAATAGACTGATTTCAAATATTTGTTGGGTTCTAACTATGGGAACTTCACATGATTTCCTAGATCCAGTCCTCCATCTTTAGAAATGGTACCCGAGCCAACAATTCACCCTCCACAGGTACGTCCTCTGATAGAATGGTGTGAAGACCTTGCATTTCACCGAGTCTAGGTCCTTAGTCACTTTGGCAGTGGATTTCCTAAGGGTACATAAGGTGGTAGCTGAGTAATCAACACTACTTTCTCTGCATCAATATATTCAACCCCCATAGTCAATTCTTCCTCCTCCAAGTCCAGGGGTTCCGTCAATTTATTACTTTTATCCATCTGAACCTTCTGTCTAACCCATGTTGGGTTTTTGTGTGGTGATTTCTGAACAAACACTTGCTATGCCTTCCTTTGTTGCTTCTCTCTTGCCTTAGAGGCAATAGGGTTTGGCCTCAGCGACCTAGGCATGGTGGTAGGGACTAGTGGTGTTGCAATCATTTTGCCAATGCTCTCCAAAAATAGTTTCTTCTGCCACTCAAATAAATCTGACCTCAAACCCAAGCCCTTGCTGCGAAAACACCTTCTCTATCTCTTTCCAATCTCGTCCACACATTCAAAAATCGTCTCAGCTCAAACTTAGGCACAAAATCTCAAGGCAATCTTTCTGGAAGCAAAGAGTTCAAATGTGGAGTGGGATTCTATATTTATAACCCTTTTTGAATTCAAATCCATTGGTTCCCTCTAGATCTCCTTCATTAATGCTCTTTTGGTGGCATATTTCCAAAGATATGCTCCTTAAATTCTTTCCACCACTCCCTTTAATGGAAACATAGCCATCCCATCATCTACAGTGTTGTCAACGGTTACTTTCTGGCCAGGCTGCGTGGGAACCCCTTCCTAGCATAGCTCCCATATGCGCCTTTCTCCTAATAGTCACGCAACCCATTCGCTTCGCCAAACTATCCTTCTGGTAGCGTATTTTATAGTCCCACACTTCCTTGCAACTACCTAACGTACTAAGATTGTCCTACATCCATATAGCCATTGCGAAGGGGTGGGATCACCCTTGTACAACTTTAACTAGCTCGCATTGATTTTTCCTAGAAATAGCACCCTGTTCAGCTCCACAAGCTAAACTACACCTCCAGTCATAATCTCTTTAACAATGTATGGTCCCAGCCAATGCATCTGAAACTTTTCTAGAAACTTCGTAAACTTTCTATTATACATCAATACTACATCTCCGTTTTTAAAGGTGCACTACTTAATGTAGCGATCATGCCATGCCTTTTCTCTAACCTTTTGCACCTGTTGATGAAAGCCTACCAAGAAGAAATCTTCTTCTAACTCAAGTATTTGTGTGAGGCGTTCTTCCATTATGTCTCGAGCTTCCATCGCCATAACTGTAGCAATCCTCAAACTAGGCACAATGTACTCCATTGGCATCAATTCCTCTTGTCCATAGACCATCCTAAATGGTGTCTGTCCAGTCAACTTCTTACAAGTAGTTCTATATGCCCAAAGAACAGCTAGTATGCGCGCATCCCAATCTTTCCTATTCGCGTTACATATCTTTGACAAAGCATTCTCTAGGATCTTATTAAAGGCTTCAATTATTCCATTTTCTTGAGGATGATACAACATTCTTTTTTGATGATGCATCTGGAGTTATTCAAGCAAAGCAACAATTGTTTCATTCAGGAAATGTGAACCCCTATCACTCATCAAAATATGAAGACAAACAAACCTAGATAGGATGTACTCAAATATAAACTTCATAGTTGTAGTCATGTTGCAATTCTTCATGGGTTGCACCTCAACACACCTGGTCAAGTAATATGTTGTCGTGATGATGTATCATGCTCCTATCTTCTTTCCTGGTGGCTGAATAGGTCCCACAAAATCGATTACCCATTTATTGAATGCCTGTAACTAGACTTATAGATTTAGAGGAAATTCATCCCTCCACGATGACTTCCCGATCCTCTAACAGATATTCCACGCCCTAAAATATTCCTTAGAATCTTTGTGCACAGTTGGCCACCACAACCTAGTGTGTAGGATCTTCTGCATAGTTTCTCTTCCAGCATAATGTCCTCGAGCAACTCCTCCATGTGATTCAGCAAGGATACATTGTCTTTCATAATCCAGTACATACCTGCACAGAATTTCATCTGGGCCCATTTTATACAAGTGCCCTGCAATGACAGAGAAATATGCAGCCCTGACCACCAATTCTTTCTTTTGTTGTGTCGCATATCATTTAGGAGTTGTTCATGTAGTCAGGAATTGGATTATATCAACAAAATGTTCATCTGCAACACACATAGCAAAGATATTCACATCAGGCAATCCTTCCTCAAGACTTGTAGGTTCTTTGTGTTCTCAATCCACGAAAGGTGATCGGGTCCAACATTTAATCTCCCTGGATTCACAACTAATTCAAATTTGTACACCTGAAATAGCAGTAACCACCTACAAATTCGCACCCCCCCCCACCTCCCCCCCCAACACAAGCTTGTTGATTAGGTACTTCAAAGTCGAATGATCATTGTACATTTTGAAGTGTGCACCCAACAGATAATGTCTGAACTTCTCGAGCACATATACCATCACCAACACTTTGCACTTTGTGTTTGAGTAATTCTTCTTTGCCTTAGAAAGTTTTATGCTTGCAAATGCAATCAGGTGGTTGATATCTCCTGTGCCTGGTTGGGTTAATATTTCTCCTAATGCTATGCAGGACAAATCCACTTGTACATGGAATTCCTTCTTCCAATTGGGGAACACTAGAATAGGTGTTGTGACCATCTTTTCCTTCAAAACATCTAAGTTTTTCTAGCAATCATCATCCTATAAAAATGTCGCATCCTTCTTCAAGAATTTTTCCATGGACGTAGTGATCTGCACATATGCCTTGATGAAATTTCTATAGTATCCTGTATGGCCCAATGTTTCATGCAGTTGTTTTACATTCCTCGGAGGTCCAAATTGATAATCACTGTAATTTTAGCAGATTCCACGATCAACCCTTGCTTAAAAACAACGTGGCCGAAAAGTATCCCATATGGTACACAAAATATGCACTTTTTTAGATTGAGGGAGATCTGATACTTCGTAAAAGTATCAAACATCGGGAAAAGACTTGAAACATGCATTTTAACTAAAGAAAACACCATCCAATCATCAAAGTAGATATCCAAAAACTTGTGAATAGATTCCTTAAAGGTTGCGACTACCACCCTAGAAAAGAGCACAGGGGTATTTTTAAGTCCAATGGGCATAACTATATACTGGGAAGAACCCCATTCTGTGGTGAATGTAGTCTTACTTTGATCTTCTAGTGCGATCTTGATTTGGTGATATCCCGAGAACCCATCTGTAAAAGAGTAGGCTTCTTGACCACAGGCGTTTTCCAAGACTTCATTTGTGAATGGCTTAGGGAATGGATCATGTACACAAGCATCATTCAACTTCCTTAGATCTACGCAGATTATAATTTCAGCCTATGTCTTCTTCTCTTGAACCACAATAGGTCTAACCCAATCCAACTCTTCTACAGGTTCAATAATTCTTGTTGGAAGCATCTTATCTAGCTCTTCACGTAAATTTTCTTTGTACTTAGGATTCAATCAGTATGGTTGTTGTCTTACCGGATTTGTATCCAGCTTCACGTTGATCCTTATAACACCCAAATCACCTACAATCCCTTTTAGATCAGATAAATTTGTTGGAAAAAAGTCCTGATATTCCCACAATAACTCTATGATCTTGTCAAATGTGTCCTCATCCCAGTAATCACCTATATTCTTGAACTTAGGTCGTGCTTCTGACCCGATGTTCACTTTCTTGGTTTTCAATGGTTTTGAAATGTCAGGAACTTCTACCTTATGCCCGATGACTTCCCATTGTCCCTCTTACTTAGGCATACTGATACTCCTGGGATCTTCCTCCCTTCTTCTATGGTAATATTGTATCACTCCTGAGCATGCTGCAACTGCGTACTCTAGTCTAGTTGTACCCACGTGATAGTCTCTATAAGCGTTATGAATATCACAACCTTTATTTCTTGTAATTCTTCATCAATACATTCGAATCCATCCTCAATAATGAATGTTAACAAAAAGCTTTCCTTTGGAATGTCCCACTACATGGTTCTGTGTCGCAACTCTGTTTCTAAATACTAGTTCATTGGAATAGTATCCAAAGTGTGGCAGAATACATGTACCCATTTAGGTTGTGGTTCCTCTCCCCTTGCTTTCATCTAATGAGCCAAATGCTCACGTGGGCCGTTCTTCCCTGTACAGTTTTTAGTAATGCGAGTATTGGCATATCCAAGCTGCAACTTCTTCATCCTTTGGTATTCCTTCCAATATACAAAATTGTTCTTATGTGTACCCCACCATCTGGTAGGCATAGCTCTCAATGCGATGTCCAATGCCTAGAATCGATGCTCCTTCAGTACATCCCTTTCAAATTTATCAAGAAACAAATTAACATCTTCTAATACATCATAATATGGTAAATTGTGTACCTCAGTGGATATACACCGGAGTGATTTAGTAATTCGGTTGCATTGCAACGTTGATAATTCATGCAATCTATTATGCCAATGCTTGAGCTCCTCATCTGAATATGAGTTGTAGGAGATGTCCTTTCCCCAAGTAATTGTGCCATCTGCTGTAGGGTTATTGTAATCCTCATTCCACATAGTAAGATTATAGATCTGCTCAATATCGTCCTCATAGCAATCCCGTATTGGTTCAGTATACCACGCAACCTCGGCTGGATCTAATGGAACAATGACCCTTAGTTCCTTCTTCTCAAACATCATACTACGCTTCTTCAGATTGATGACCACATTCATATCAAAAACCCAATCAATTCCAAGCAGCGCCAGGTAGGGTTTACTATCATCCACTATTTCAATTACCTCAAAATCAGTTGTAGTATGCCACCTTCAATTTCTATAGTTACTCCATGTAAGCATCCCATAGGAATAATCTTCTATTGGTTCGCCATTAACAGTTGAATCGGGGACCACTATAGCGTCGTCTTTCCCATTCTTTCACAGGTCTGTTTAGGCAAAACATTCACATCAAATCCCAAATCTAGGATTACCTAGTCCATTTCAAATTCTTTGATTTGTGCAGTCAATCTCATCTCTTGAACAATACTTTTCTTACCTTTGTCTACCTTATGCACTACGCGTTGTTCAGGTAGTGGCCTACCCTTGCCAACATAGTTGACTATTAACTCTTGTAATCCCTCCACTGCTTTCTGGTCCCCTAGGAGCTTCATCTAAGTCTACAAGAAGGATTTCAATACTGAAGGGTCTGTTTCTTGCACAAAAATGACTTCTTCAGGCTTCTCCATTAGCGCACTCTGAGTCTTTGATGTGGAAGCTCATGAATCCGCAAAGCTCTTTTTCATCTCCATAAAATTTTCCTTCGCCTTATGTAAATCAAATTCAGCACCCTTGTCAACAGCCTTGCGCAACCATATATTTTCTTTTGGCTGTTTTCCTATGGCTTTATCTTCCCCAGTAGCTATACCACTTCGTGTAACTATATTAACATTGGGCCCATCCTCGCGTGGTTTTGAACTCATCATCTAGATGTTCTTAGTGGTCTGCTGGTTCTTCTTCTCTTGCATCTTTGCGATGAGTACACGAAAATCCTCTATAAAGTGGTCAAATTGTCTACAATATTGACCAGAGGGGTGTGTCAAGTTCTGAAAATCTTGCACAAAGTGTCTAGGTTCCCCACAATTGTAACAAATAATATGTTCGCAACCTCTTCCAGCTCCTCCCCCTTGTCCTCTTCCTCGTCCTTGGAATCCTCCCCACGCTATGGGTGTGCCTTGATCTTGCTAAGGGCATATCTTAGCCTATACTCTATATGTCGGAGTTTTGTCCATCACTAACTCATAGCTTTGACAATTGCGCTCATCATGGACTACACACTTACAAAAATTATAGAACAATTGTTGGGGAGTCTGTACAAACTTCTATAACAAATGGAACTTGTATGTGGAGTGTTTTCCTATTATTTGGTATTAGTGCACCACGACACTACACCATTACTCGATCCAGGGGTATTTTTTGGCATTAGGGGGATAGTACCTCCCCCAATTAGATAGTTCTGATATACCCAACAATTATCCTTATCATGACCATGCCCTTTACACTTTATGCACCATACTTCAGAACATGTCTCATTTTGGACCTCTTTCCCCTTTTTGAGATCCTGCAACTCCATATGCAGGCTAGCCAACCATGACTAAATCTGATGCACTCCTAGATTATTATCCTGAATAGGCGAAGCCTCCAACTTCATTTCAATTTCTAGTGCTTCAACCTATGATACAACTTTCTGTTGTGACAATGGTAATCTCAAATGAGGTAACATCGAAGAAATATACCAATCCTTATGTCGCTCATCCAAGATCTGTAGATTAGCCTGTTGTAGCATACATTTCAACCTTTGATCAAAATCCCATGCAGATTCATTCACCTTCTACTTAATTTCTTTGACCTCAGTAACAAACTGGGCTTGAGACTTAGGCTTCCTAAATTCATTATTCAACGCATCTTTTTTGTCTTTTAATAACGCAGATGGATGAGTCGTACTGTACTTAATATACCAACTCAGCGCCCTATCTTGCAATGTTGTGACTCGTTGTGCTTTCTTTAGATCGTCATATATTATTTGTTGTGAATTCCATATAACAACTACTACAAACTAGAATTGATCAAGATCTTCTGTCCCCAGGTCCTTGAATATAGGCATCTTCATAGTGTTCTCCATACTGAATAGTGTAGGTGGAGGCATAGGTGTGTGAGGTGGAGGTGATGGTGGAGGTGGAGTGGATGAATGTGGTATTCCCATAATACCCTGATCTATCGTTTTTGGCACACCTTGAGGTGTCTTCAGGCTATTACTTTCTTCATCGCTATAAGATGATCCCAACAAAGGACTGTATTCAGCGCTTGTATCTAGATCTCTTCTGAATGGTTTCCCACTTCACGTAACTCTCGTCGAGTCTCATATAAACATCAGTTTAGTGGAATAACCCATTTCTTGCACAATAGCATTTTAATCCAAGTTTTTATAGACTTGAGGTACTTACCTCTTGGTCCTCTGAAAAACCGGCATTCAACTTCACTATAACCGACAGACGTATCAATCATGAACTCAGTAATAAATTCGCCAAAAACACTATCAATCCAATAATTGACAACCTTCGCAACCTTGTTTTTTGATCCTTCCAGACGCCTTACTAACTTTGGAGTCCACATAATAGGTAGGTTGACCATCTGCCAATTTAGCCAACCATTTTTATAATTCGCATGGAAAAGAGAAGAAGAAAACTTTGTGTTCCTTTGTATACAGATATATCTGCAACCACACTTCTTTCGACAAGTGAGGATTCCTGTTTTCTTGGGCTACAAACTTGTGCAGCTTCCAATCTATCCACTTTTAAATCCCCTTCTTAGTCGGTATCCAATTATGCCACATCACACATTCCTCAAATAGATCCTGGTCCCGAAAAATGGAACCATTTGTTGTCTTGAGGGGGCTTGGACCCAGGTTCAGAGTTAGCTGCACTAACCAACACAACCCTACACTACCAGCCCTCTCAGCAACAACCCAAGTAGCATAGGTTGGAGTCTCACCCAAGGCAATATTGGGGGATTCTAGAACCAATTTTCTGCATCCAGAGGACTATGTGATGTTTCTTTGCCAAACACAGGGCTTTATCTTGACCTTTGCGGACCCTTAACCCTTGAAACCTGGAAATTACAGTAATTAATAGTTCGCAGATTTATGCCCTTCCTCGATTACGCTAAACATGCATAACATCATATAAATAAACATATTTATGTCTTTGTGAATCTAATAAGTACTTTCCTTGATTAATTGCATTCAACAGATCAAAAATACAACAAACTCGGAGATACATAGTAATACGCATATGCACAGATAGTTCTTCAAAACAAGCCTTTATTATGCTTCAGATCTTCAATTACAATTGTTTCCAACCTTGTGCACCCAGCTGCAGGGGCCCGCGCACTTAGTTGTGGACATACTAAAGTCTCTGTACACACAACTGCAAGATCCTTCCCATTTTCCCAAGTATAGAGTAGACAAAAACAAACTGAAATCATGCACTATTCTCCTATGCCATTCTCCCCATAGGACTCTTCTATGACTTCCTTTTATATTCTTCTCCATTACAATACCATGGTTCATAAACCATGGGCGGGCCTCAAACTAGCTTGACTCTTAAAAAACTAAGGGGATTTGACCTTCTAAAATCACCTTTATCTCCTATTGACCTACACTATTCGCACTCCACTTTTCAAATTGAAGATACTTTACAATATTTAACAAAACTTTACAAAATTTGACCCAGGCGACCCCGTGCCAACATGACTTTATCAGGGTACTGTCTAGGCCTACTAGCAGCGGAAACGCACCAGAGATGAAAACTAATACTATGGAAATTTCTTTTACTTGTGCATTTATATACTCCTCATCCCTAATCGAAACAACTCAGTTTGACTTGGTTTTTTATGTGTGTTGTCGATGAAGAGAATGGTAGGGACTTTATCTTTAACGTAAGCTAAGTGAAGAAGTTATGACACTTGATGGAATGAACAATACTTCTGGAAGAGTTAGACATGTTTTACATGAGACAAGATCCATACAAAGAGTTGGAGTCCTACTGGTGTGTCTCCAATGTTGTAATGGCTACAACCACCCTCCAAAAATTTTCCTATACTTTGATTTTGCAGCCTTCCTTCTTATCCATAAGAGCTCATCTTGCACTGATACAAGTATTCATGCTTTGAATAAGACTTATATTTTCACTTATGCTTGTGCTTTCTTGTTTTCACACTTAGTTATTCTTTCTAACTCACAAGTTGATATCCCAACTTGGTCTCACAACAGTTCTGGGCTTTCCTTGAGAAACTGCACAATCCTATAGGAAAATTAGCCTTGAGGATGTGAATTGTGCAGTTTTGACTGGTATCCAACCTTGAGCTCAAAAATTGCACAGTCATGGAAGGAAACCCAACACTAAGCCCAGAAACTACACAATCCCTCACTAATCTTAGAAACTGCGCAGTGCACTGAGCTAGAAAGTTGCTCAGTTCCCTCGAACTCTGCAATCTTTATTTACAGTGTGCATGGGAGTTTCCTCGGAAAAATTAAAAAACCAAAAATCTCAAACAAGAAAAAAAATCCCTAAAAAATATGGATCTATTTTTAGTATCCCGAAGGAGGTACTGTTTCTATTTTTAGAAACTTTTTCCAAGTATCATTTTTTCCTTTATTTAAGGCATGCACATCATAAACCCTAATTCACTAAAATCTATTTAATCAATGCCTCTAGAGCTCATTTTCACATTTGATATTGGAGTTCTAGAATTCCCGAGGAGATCAAGGAACCTTCGATGCAGTTGTCGTCGCTTTTCCGAATGAGTTTCTCTTTTGTTGTCTTTGGTCACTTTTTCTATCGCTTTTTGTCATTTCACTTTTGTGAGTGATGTTTTACTTATTTATCTTTGTATTTTTTGGTGTTTCAACTTGTTATAACTTGTAGAAGTGTTTTTTTAAGTTTTTGTTTTCTTTTCACAAGTGTCGCATTCGTTTTTTATTTTTAAAACGATGGTCGTCATTGCAATGACTCTCCTCATATACTTTATGTTCCTTCTGTTTAATTAGTTGTTGCACTTGATCTACATGGATTTATCCATACTTAGTCAATTTTTCATTCAACTTCACATCATCACTCACTTTTGCTCATTATTCACACTTCCATGAGGAAGACCTGCACTTGCTTTGGTCAGATCTTACATTTCCCAGCTAGGCACTGCACAATGCTAAGGCTAAAGCCAAGAGCTTAGCCTTTGGAACTGGGAAGTGCACAGTATAGGCTGACTCCAACTACACACTATGTAGTTCCAAGAGGCAAACTTTCACCTTGGCCATTGAGATTAAGGAATGCACAGTCTCTCCTATATCATTGCCTAGGCTGAACTATGCATTGCGTAGTTTCAAGCCACAATCTTCAATCCTGACTGCTACGACTTCGCAGTGCGCAATTCCCACAGATATCTAGTCCTTATTATCAATTTAAATTGTGCAATCCTCCCCATCATACACCCAGTTTGTTTCTTGAACATGCCTTGAAGGTATGTTTTCTAAAGACTGATTTTTTCTTGCCATGAGTGTCTTTTGTGTCCCATAGGTACAACAGTGGTTGAGAACCCCTCCAACAGTCATTTTTACCATGGAATCAAAGAGATCTACTTCAAAAGAGACCATTGAAAGTAGTAATGGGGAAGCAGTTCTGAAAACACCAGTATACTTGCTAGTGTATGCAGATAATCAATTGTTTATAGAAAATGGATCGTCACTGACATAACAACAGGTTAAAGATGCTTTTGCAAAGGACTTTGAGGAAGACTTAGAGGATTGGTAGGTTTATCTTAGTTTCTAATAGTTAGGACTACAGAACATTGCATACAGATATCCAACCTTCCCGTGTGCAGATGTCATCAGCCAGATTGTCTCGCACATTGATGAGAAGACTATGAAATTGAGTAGTGCCAGTGGATAGAAGCTTTCCACCTTTCGGGTAAAAGATTATCAGCACATGTATAACTTTCCCAATCGAGTGAAGCTCATGGACTCACTTTTCTATGCCACCCATAGCTATGTGAACACAACAAACATTTTCAAACGTTGGGTGAAAGAGCCATCGAAGTTTCAACAAACACCCACCCATTTATACAAGACAAATTCCCTCAAGAAGGCCTACCATCTCTTGATTATCTTAGCTTGTAGGATCCATGGTCAACAGAGCACTGAAACCTTTCCTGAAGGGTGGGAAGTCTTATTGGACAAGGATGTGAATGAGGGGAATCCATTCAACTGATCAAATCTGTTGGCTTGACATTTGAGGGCCCATTTAGCACAGACACGAAGGCCTCCTAATGGTAAGAAAGCAAGGTTCTATATGTCTGCATATTTATTGGATGCGATATGTGCACAACAACAGTTCCCTAGCATGAACTGGACATGGACACCATGAGAACCTACTGTGCATATCTATTGCAAGTTGGTTTCAAATTGTAGTCATCGAAGATTAATGGTGCAACTAACTAAACACTTCATCATGCCACTTTAAAATATTATCTTTGAAGAATATCCACCTTGCTTGTAACAAGGAGAAATGGAGTCGATAACAGACATCACATATTGGTATGCCTCACTAGGTGGAAACTTCCTTAAACTGTTCGGTGGAGAGATGCCTCTACATGTTTTACCCAAGTATACCACTGAAAATCTTGTCATGCAAGAAGTATCATACCATCTATCTAGTAAATTTAACGTCTTAAATTACTCTACATAAATTATCAATCCGGGTATCATAAATTGATGAAGTGTGGTGCACCATATGTGTTTAGTTAACCTTTTTCTTACTTTGTTGTTTTATAGTTTATGTTGTTTTTGGGGTTTTGTTCTTGTTGATCTCCTAAAGTGTCTAATACAAATGGAAATCCTATTCTAAGGTCTTAAGAATACTTTTAAAGGTCAAGTATGGATGCAAATTTAAAGACAAGGTTTATGTCCCTCATAGTAACTTCCAAAACTTAGCACTTCAAAAGATCTCAAAACATACTAGTGATAAAATTAGTACTTAAACAAGAATGGAAATTTGCTACTATTAAAATCAAACAAATAATGAACTACTGATCATGAAACCATTATCTCTGCTGCTTATCTAAATACAGAATGAAAAATGGGTTAAGCTACTGCACTCAACAAATCAAAAACTGCAAACTAATAAAAGTAAAATCAATTCACTTCATTCATAGTCTGATAGCTCACTAATTAGTCTAAGCTATGGCTCTGGAGATAACGTCAATGATATGAGGAATTTGATATCTAATTACAGAAAAATAAAGCTAAAATCAAATCACATCATTCATAGTCCGATAGCTCGCCAAGTAGTCTAAGCTATGGCTCTGGAGATAACGTCAATGATATGAGGAATTTGATATCTAATTTCAGAAAAATAAAGCTAAAATCAAATCACATCATTCATAGTCCGATAGCTCGCCTAGTAGTCTAAGCTATGGCTCTAGAGATAACGTCAATGATATGAAAAATTTGATATCTAATAGCAGAAAAAACAAAGCTAAAATCAAATCACATCATTCATAGTCCGATAGCACGCCACGTAGTCTAAGCTATGGCTCTGGAGATAATGTCAATGATATGAGGAATTTGATATCTAAACTAACTGACAAAGCAAATGAATAAAACTGAAATCAAAGCATAACTGAAATTGAAAAGCTAAAAAAACAAAGTCAGCAGAGAGGCAAATTTCATGTCACTATTCGATGCAAAAACATGTAAAGAAAAACTAATCTACAATCAACCGGTTGAACACACTTACATGAATTAAAATTGCATGAATGGAAAATCTAAACTATCAAACTTGAAAGTAATAAAATGACATACATGAATGAAATCAAAGCAAAATTACAGAATGAAATCTACTCTACCTTGCATTCTAATGTGCTCCATGACATCTACTTCACATCTCCTTCCACGTTGAGAACATCAAAGCTTTATTCAAATTCTTCAAAATTACAAAGTACAACAAAGCTCTCCAAAGCTTTCCAAAGCCATCAAGGAAGAACTACAAACTCCAAGCTAAGCTAAGACTCATAAGCTCACGAGCTCTAAACTCTAATCTAACAAATGAAGGAGAGAAATCTCGTATTTATACAAAAAGATGAGAAGCCATATCATTAATGAGAGTCCATGAATCTCTCCCTCTACCTCTAGAGTCCTAATCAAAATAGGAACTGATAAGACACATGTCTTCTTAGAGTTTCAATACAATTAAGAGATGTGACACATATCCTCATGAACCCATGATTCTTTCCGCTCAAATTCGAATTTGGCATTAGAGTGCCACATAAAGGTCTTCTACAAGCCTCCTTTTAACCTACACATGTCAACAATCTCAACCCACTTGTTATGTATTAGTATATGCACATTATTTTCTAATTTTTAAGCACAAATTCACTTAAAAGGCTTAGAATTAATAAAAATTGAAAAAACATAAATGTGGCCCAATGATAATGAAAGTGGGATGAATGTAGTGACATAGTAGTGAAATGGAGGTGATATGGAGGTGATATAATGGACATAATAGTGAAAGTGTAATGGAAATGAATGAAATTTTCAAGACCCAACATACCCCCAACTGAAGTTATTGCATGTCTTCATGCAATATATATTAGATTAACTCTTTTGATCCTTGAGCTTTGGCTTAACTTTGCATGACATCTTTTGATAACTTCATATTTCTGCAAAGTGTTTTACTTGAATTGCAACATGGTTGGTTCTTGTGTTTCAACCAATTTTTATTTTTTTTTTGCATTCTATTTTGATCTTTGAATTTTGCATAATGATATTTTGATTATTGTTGCAAAGTATATCTTTATTGGATTACATGATGGTTGGTTCTTGTGTGACAACCATGATTTTGTTTGTATCCAATTTATCCTTTAAGCATTTTTTGAAAAGCCATTGTATGCTTATAATAACAATGTAATAGTCAATATATGTTGGAAGTATGTGGGCTCCTGAGTATGATATGGACATGGCAAGATATGAAGATGAATGTATCTCCCCC